>JADRCD010208527.1:0-21367 GCA_019843815.1 Montemys delectorum | reverse complement strand
ACTATTAATGACTGTTTCTATTTCTTTAGGGGTTATGGGACTGTTTACATAGTTTACCTGATCTTGATTTAACTTTGGCACCTTCTGTCTAGAAAATTTTCCATTTCATCCAGATTTTCCAGCTGTGTTGAATATAGACCTTTGTAGTAGGATCTGATGATTTTTTTTGGATTTTCTTGGGTTCTGTTGTTATGTTTCCCTTTCATTTCTGATTTTGTTAATTTGAATAATGTCTCTGTGCTCTCTAGTTAGTCTGGCTAAGGGGTTATCTATCTTGTTGGTTTTCTCAACAAACTACCTTCTGGTTTTGTTGCCTCTTTGTATAGTTCTTTATCTTTCTATTTGGTTGATTTCAGCTCTGAGTTTGATTGCTTCCTCCCATCTATTCCTCTTGGGTATATTTGCTTCTTTTTGTGCTATCAAATTGCTGGTGTATGCTTTCTCCAGTTTTTTTTTTTTTTTTTTGGAGGCACTTAGAGTTATGAGTTTTCCTCTTAGCATTGTTTTCATTGTGTCCCATAAGTTTTGGTATGATGTGTTTTTATTTTCATTAAATTCTAAAATGCCTTTAATTTGGTCCAGGAAGAAATAAAGAAAAAAAATCATAAATTTTCTTACAGTGAGTCATACTATATTTGAAAAGTCAAGAAGGATAAACAAGATTTCGACATTCCCTAATACTCATAGGCATTTTCTGCAGTATGAGTTTGTGGTTTTATTCTCAGTGAAGTCGATAAACTAAGTGATTACAAGCTTGTATCACATTCAGAGTCTCCTCAGAGCGGAGACTGCCACATACCTTTTAGCAGTGCTAGGAAAGAGAGGAACCGCCTCTTTCCCTCTCATATGGTCGGTATCCAGTATGACACATGATAAACCCACTAAAAAATAACAAGTAGGAGGTTTCCATAGTGCATTCAGTTTGGCTTTTTGTTCCTCACAGTCATGAAGTGTAGGGGAAGGATTAAGGTTTCTCCACAACGGCATCCTTAATGCTCATAAACTTCCCCTCTCACCAAACCTAACAAATATAAGACAAGTACATGAGGAACAGCAGCCTTACTATGGACTGTTTGCTTATTAGAAGGTTTTGGACATACACATATCATCCATTCAGTGTGTAAACACTTAGCGATATCTGAGTGGTACAAAAGTACATGGAATGGCAGTGTTACAGTGCAGCTCCAATGGTGATATGTTTCAAACAGTTATATCTGTTAAGAAATACTGTTAGGCCGGGCAGTGGTGGCGCATGCCTTTAATCCCAGCACTTGGGAGGCAGAGGCAGGTGGATTTCTGAGTTCGAGGCCAGCCTGGTCTATAGAGTGAGTTCCAGGACAGCCAGGGCTACACAGAGAAACCCTGTCTCGAAAAATCAAAAGAAAGAAATACTGTTGGAGCTGGAGAGATGGCTCAGCCGTTAAGAGCACTAACAGCTCTTCCAGAAGTCTTGAATCCAATTCCCAGTAACCACAAGGTGGTTCACAATCATCTGTAATGGGATCTGATGCCCTCTTCTGGTGTGTCTGAAGACAGTGACAGTGTATATTAAATAAATAAATAAATAAATAAATAAATCTTAAAAAAAAAAAAAAAAGAAATTCTGTCATAGAGGAATAGGTTGTAAGCACAAATCAGCTACACGACATAGAGGTATATGGCCTTATGAGAATTTAATAATCACTAATACACTTAAAGCTATGCTTATTTATACTGTTGCTGTTCACTAAAATTTCCAGAATACATTAAATTTTCTTCATAAGCATATTTGAATCAGGTTTCAAGGAAAAATTACCTTCCACATCTTTTATCCCTTTGACAATGTTCTTCAATATTACGGTCTTCCCAATCGTATCCTAAAATGTAGCACCAGAAAATGTAGGATATATTATTAGAAATTAGGCAAAATTTAAGTTATTATCTTCAGTGAACCATAGAACCATGCCTGCTTTATTCACCTTATTCTTCCTCATTCATTCTCATTCAAGATTACAGAAGATCATCAATAACCAAGAAACAGTTGTCCCCTTATTTTAAAACTTGAAGAAAAATTCAGATTTACCTATAGCAATGAGGTTTCTGTAGGTCTCCAGCATTACATCTTTGTAAAGTCTCTTCTGAGATGGATCCAGCAAGGACCACTCCTCCCGAGTGAAGTGTATATGCACATCATCATAGGTCAATGCATCCTAAAATGTCCCATAATGTGTATAACAGAAAGCGTGATAGTGATAACACTGTAACAAATACTTCATTGACAATATATTCATATAATTCAGGTGATTCCCGCACTTAGTCCATGACAGAGAAATCCTAGTCTAATTAACAAATCATTTTAGAACAAAACTGAATTATGAGGTTCACCTGCCATTGCCGTGCCCTTTGAACAGCGTATAGCCTAGCAAAAGAAATGCCAAGAGAGAGAAAGATAGATATATAGGTATATAGATAGAGAAGCAAACAAAGGAACAGTATTGAGTATACAACAGAGAAATTGTTTGAACAATTACTAACCAGAAAAAAAAAAAACAATGAACACACTGGGAATCTAAGCACTCACCAGGCAGAGGCACCTGTATCTCACTGACTTGAATACCAGCCTGGTCTATTAAACAAGCTCCAGGACAGCCAGAGGTACCTCTTAAGACCCCGTCTCTTTTGCAAAAACAATGAAACAAACAAGAAAGATAGAAAAAACTCAGAAGTTTGTTTTCTGAACTTCCTACAAAGAATTAAACATTCATGCTAGTTTAATTCTCTATTCATATTCCAGGAATCTGAAATCCTCCAGTTTAAACTGTAACATTAATAAGATCTTACTCAATGCAATAGATGTTTAAAGTTATAATGAACTAATAAAAGCATTATCAATGTAATGTTGATCACAAATAAACAACACAGGGCAGGAGAGCTGGATCAGCGACTAATATAGTCTTGCTGGTCTTAGATATAGGACTCAATTGCCAGCACTTACCATGGAAGCTCAGAACAATTCATTACTCCAAGTTCAGAGTTCTGAGGCCATCTTTTGACTATAGTGAGGACCAAGCACAGCGAGGTGCATATGCATGCATACATTCAAAATAGTCATAGTCATTGTAATATTTCAAAACAAACACACCATGTAGAAAGAATGTACACTCTTTCAATCAGATGAATCAAAAGGATCAGGCAGGATTAATGAATACATGCTATCTTGGGAAATAGAATAATACTGTCTGCTAAATTTCATAATTCAAGATGTGGGTGAAGAGCAGAATAACAGCATATGCTTGGCATGAGCAAAAACAACATTCCAGGCCCATAGGCCAATAATATTAAACCAGAAAAGCAAGGGATGTTGATCAATATATAATCCTAGGCCGAGGGAGCCAGACAGTTCGATCTCTAAATTCTAGGCCTTTCTGGTCTACACACCTACTTTTAGGACATCCAGGGCTACACAGAGAAACCTTGTCTTCATGAAACAAAAACAACACAATTAAAACTGTAACAACATCAGGCTAGCAAAATAGGGTGGCATTGAATAAGAATTGCTTCTACACAATCATATTTGATTTAGGGAATAGAGTCTATAATGCTAACAGCATGACAGCATGATCAATTTCAACCACAAAACAGTAGACACAAAGAACAGGAAATGGGTTAGATCTATAGATACGCAAATCCTAGCCTCAGAGAGGAATTTCTTCTAGACAGGCTCATCTTACACAAGCTTTAATAAGCTGCCCCCCACCCCCGGCCCTTCACTGCAAAAAGTCTTTGAAGATAGATGAGTGCTCAAACACATCATCCCAGACAGAAAGATTTCATTCAACTGACTGCATTCTGACGCTGGTCACTATAAGTTCATGGTCAACCCTTGATGAAAATGCTTGTACTCTAACTTCAGTGATCCCCATATTCTGCAACAACTTGTAGCCTGTTCAAATGTCCAAGGTCTCTTCTGACACTCAAGGCAGTCTCTTGACTGACACAACTTGGAAAATCAGAAAACAATTTCTATCTTTCCAACATACAGTGGGACAGAACACCAATTTCCATTCCAATAGAAAGGACTGGATATACAGTGAGAGAAGATTGAACCAAAGCAAAACAGAACCTCAGCAGGACAAACACCAAATCCTGTAGTTCTGCCTCAGACTCATGCAGCTTCAGGTTCAAAGGACTTAGGTGGCCCTACTCCTTCAACTTCTTATAAATCTTTCTCTTTGGTTACTTCCACTCCTTACACACGGCTGCCCATGGAAGATGTCTCATCACTTAGATAGATCAATATCTTGTGGTCTTAAACTACAACTCAGGCTTCAACCTCAGTTTCATTTAGGGAACTCTTACAGTCTCCTCAACGCAGCTGTGATTCTGTCAAACATAGATGGCTGGAATAAGTGAGCAACTAAAACCACACAGTAAGAATTCATGACATTACCTTTTTCATCTTTCTTGTTTCCAGAACCAGCACAATATAAGTGATCCTGCTAAGTTTGGCTTCTAAGTTCTCATGATGGACTCTGCCATGCTTGGACCACAGTTGCAACAGGTTTTCTATAAAGATGCTTCCTGGGACTCTGAATCACTGCCTACTCATTACTGTAATCCAAGTCTTAGCAGGCACCTGGCAGTGGTGGCACCACCTTTAATCCCCGCACTTGGGAGGCAGAGGCAGGGGGATTTTGGAGTTCAAGGCCAACCTGGTCTAGAGAGTGAGTTCCAGGACAACCAGGGCTATACAGAGAAACCCTGTCTGGGGTGGGGGAGATTCTTAGCAGGGGAGTGTGACCTTTTGGGCACCTTCTTTGGCTTTCAATGGAGAGCAAGAGCCTTCTCTTTAATGGTGATAACCTCCTTGAAAATTCCTGCCTGTTTCAGCACTTGACTGCCATAGAAACTACCTAGTGCTTTCTTTCTTTCTTTCTTTCTTTCTTTCTTTCTTTCTTTCTTTCTTTCTTTCTTTCTTTCTTTCTTTCTTTTCTTTCAAGATTTATGCATTTATTTTATGTATATGGGTACACTGTAGCTGAACAGATGGCTGTGTGCCTTCATGTGGTTGTTGTGAATTGAGTTTTTAGGACCTTTGCTCGCTCTGGTCCACTGGGCTCGCTCAGTCCCTGTTTGCTCTGGCCCAAAGATTTATTTAGTATTATACATAAGTACACTGTAGTGCCGAGCAATAGTGGTGAATGCCTTTAATCCCAGCACTTGGGAGGCAGAGTCAGGTGGATTTCTGAGTTCAAAGCCAGCCTGGTCTACAGAGTGAGTTCCAGCACAGCCAGGGCTACACAGAAAAACCCTGTCTGGATCCCCCTCCCTCCCCCAAAAAAGAGAGTAAAGTAAAACTTTCTCTACAGAGAGTCCCCAAACCAACAAAAACTCAAGGAACTAATAACATAATATAGCAAAATTTCAAAGTACCAAAATAGGTAAAGGTCTATCATTTTTCAGAGGAACAATAATATAATTAAATTATAGTTAGTAAAATAACATAACACAATTAGATGAGTGTGGCAATATCCCTAATATCACTGATAAAAGACACAAATATATGTCTATAAATATGATAGTCCTTTAAACAAAAATACCACAGAAATATAGTCAAAATCAAAAACCAAAGAAATCACTGGCCAGCATTCATTGTGAGCTCTTTCCTTTGCCAATAATAGATAATGTATTGTGGGTAGGGAGTTATTCTGATTGGAGAGAGTTCCTTAAAGCACTCTAATGTTTCAAAACTGGACAAAATAGTTTTGACTACTTAAAGTATCTCATTCTCTGATGATAAAGAAAAGAGTATCTCTTAGGAACACTTAGAAACCATTTTGTTTCCTATGATTGATGATGATTGGATGTAAGTCTACACCAGAGTGAGGAGATGCACACTTTTAAAAACTAAATGCAAGATAACAGATTATCCAGCTAAAGAGCTTGTTTTGCTCTTTTAAAAACAAGTCTATTCTCAATTTTATGTATGTATTTGTGTGTATGCTTTCCACGTGTGTACAGGTGACTCACCAGAGAAGTTGTCAGATCTTTGGATTTGGCATAGCAGGTGTTAATGAGCCTCCTCACTTGAGAGTTGGTATCTGAATTCAGGTCAACTCCAAGAATGATCTGCCCAGTCTACAGAGTACTTTTCATCCAATAAACAAAAGATGTATCGCAGATCAAGAATAAAAACCTAAATGAACCTAAAAGAAGTAAATACATGCTCCCTGGGAACCTGATGTCTGAGTATTAAGACGTTGGGTATGGGACAAGGTAGGATGCCTCCAGACCTTCCCCACTGTCTGTTACCTGGGACCCAGTACTCACGGTTGGCCCTAGTGCTGCAGCTTCCTCTCCTACTGTCCAGGCCTCAGGGAGATTCCACAGACAATCCCACCTTCCCATCCTGTAATGGCTTCCTGGTTGTCAACTTGACTATATCTGGAATGAATTGCAATCCAGAATTGGAGGGCTCACCTATAATCCAGATCTTGAGACTGGAAGACACAAGTTTCTGACCTGGATCTTGGCATGGAGATTTTGAGTCACAGTGGCCAAGAAAAGCTTAGGTGCAGGCAAGGGAGTACACGCCTTTAATCCAAGGAGACTCAGGCAAGAAGGTCCTTGAGTTCAAGGTCATCATGGGACAAAACAAGTCCCAGATCCAGGCGTGGTGGTACACTGACTGATGCACATCCCTTCCTGCTGATCTCTATGTCCTAGCTACAAACTACGGTCAGACATGCCTGCTTAACCACAAGCCACGCTGACCAGAAGACTAGGCAGTCTGTTCAAAGACTTATCCTGGGCTGGTGAGATGGCTCAGTGGGTAAGAGCACTGATTGTTCTTCTGAAGGTCCTGAGTTCAAATCCCAGCAACCACATGGTGGCTCACAACTACCCGTAATGAGATCTGACGCCCTCTTCTGGTGCGTCTGAAGTCAGCTACAGTGTACTAGTGTATAATAATAAATAAATCTTTAAAGAAAAAAGACTTATCCCAGCTGGGCAGTGGTGGAGCACGCCTTTAATCACAGCTCTTGGGAGGCAGAGGCAGGCAGATTTCTGAGTTTGAGGTCAGCCTGGTCTACAGAGTGAGTTCCAGGACAGCCAGAGCTACACAGAGAAACCCTGTCTTGAAAAACCAAAAAGAAAAAAGAAAAAAAAAAGACCTATCCCACTATCATCATTTACCAGTGACTGTATTCTTATAGTCACGGTTAGCACTAGAACAGAATCCCAGGGGAAGCTTCCTCTCCCTGCTTATGCCTTCTGTAGATAATACATACCATCCCTACTTGCCCTTCATATTCTACCTCATTTCTGTTCAATCACATGCCATGTTTGCCAGAAGATCAGGTAGGCTATCCACAGATCTACCAATGCTATCAGTTACCCCAGACCCAGTCTTCACAGTTGTCCAGTTGTCCTTAGCACTGGACTAGAACAGCAGAGGCAACTTCTTCACCCCCTTCATCTATGCCTCCTACGGATAGCTAAGATCATGTCTCCCTGGCCTTCTCTTCATCAAGCCTCCAACACCAGCAAGCATTCTCACTTGAACATGCCAGCCAAGCAGGCCAGTAAAGTAGGCAACATTCAGCCAACACATTGTCCAAAACTATAGAGGGCAAACAGAAACCCAGGAACAAAATTCCCTTCCAAGACACACCCAGAAGTCAGAGCCTAGACCTAAAATCACCCCAAACCCAGATGCCCAGGCACCAGCATAGGCATATAATCAGTAACCGCCAGGGAAATAGGTCAGCAACAGAGCCAAGGTATCCTATCACAGCAGGTCCTGAATATTCCAACATAGCTGAAAGGACAAGAAAAAGACCTTAAAACCAACTACATGAAGATGACACAGGTCCTTAAAGAGGCAGTGAAATAAATCCCTTAAAGAAATCCAGGAATACACAATGAAACAATTGAAAAAAAAAATCAAGGACTGGTGAGATGGCTCAGCAGGTAAAAGCACCGACTGCTCTTCTGAAGGTCCTGAGTTCAAATCCCACAACCACATGGTGGCTCACAACCACCGGTAATGAGATCTGATTCCCTCTTCTGGTGTGTCTGAAGACAGCTACAGTGTACTTACTTATAATAATAAATAATTTTTTTTTTTTTTAAAAAAAAGACAGAGGCTAACAGAATGGACATTAAAACAGGATACCTCATTCTGATGCATACAAGAAACCTACCTCAAAGATAACAATAGCAATTTTAAGGGGCTGGAGAGATAGCTCAGTGGTTGAGAACTGACTGCTCTTCCAGAGGTCCTGAGTTCAATTCCCGGCAATCATATGGTGGCTCACAACCATCTGTAATGGGATCCGATGCCCTTTTCTGGTGCGTCGGAAGAGAGTGACAGTGTAGTCATATAAACAAAATAAATAAATCTTAAAAAAAAAAAAAAAAAAGTTGGGCAGTGGTGGCACACGCCTTTAGTCCCAGCACTTGGGAGGCAGAGGCAGGTGGATTTCTGAGTTCGAGGCCAGCCTGGTCTACAGAGATGAGTTCCAGGATAGCCAGGGCTACATAGAGAAACTCTGTCTCAAAAAACAAACAAAACAAAACAAAACAAAACAAAACAAAAGTGCCGGGCGGTGGTGGCGCACGCCTTTACTCCCAGCACTTGGGAGGCAGAGGCAGGCGGATTTCTGAGTTTGAAGCCAGCCTGGTCTACAGAGTGAGTTCCAGGACAGCCAGGGCTACACAGAGAAACCCTGTCTCGAGAAAAACAACAACAACAACAACAACAGAACTACAAAGGCAAGGTTTACCCACAGAATGGAGATGGAAGAGAGAGTACCAGACATTTAAGATATAATAGAAGAAACGAATACGTTGGTCAAAGAAAATGTTAAATATACAAATGTTCTGGCACAATATATCCAGAAACTTTTGGGTATTATGAGAACACAAAAACTATGAATAACAGGAATAGAGGAAGGATACCAGCTCAAATGTCTAGAAAATATTTAAGAAAACTATAAAAAATACTTAAAGGAGATGTTCAGAAACATACAGAATACCAAATAGATTGGACCACAAGAGAAAGTTCTCTTGCCATGTAATAATCAAAACATTAAACATATATCTACAAATACAACCCTAAAGAAGGTGAAGGAAGGAAAAAATCCAACACTCGAGAAATCACTACACACACAATGAGAACATTAAGAAATATCAAGCCGGGCGGTGGTGGCAAACGCCTTTAATCCAGCACTTGGGAGGCAGAAGCAGGCGGATTTCTGAGTTGGAGGCCAGTCTGGTCTACAGAGTGAGTTCCAGGACAGCCAGGGCTACAGAGAGAAACCCTGTCTCGAAACACCCCTCCTCCCCCAAAGCACACATGGACTGGTCCCTGGCACATTTGTAGCAGAGGACTACCTTGTCTGGCCTCACTGGGAAAGACAGAGCCTAATCCTGGAGAGACTTGATGCCTCAGGGAAGAGGGATGAAGGGAGGGGAGCTGAGGTGGGAATGGGGGGAGGGGCGGAAGAGCGCACCATCTCAGAGAAACAGGAGAGGGGGTAGAGTGAAGAACTTTCAGAAGGGGGACTGGGAAAGGAGGCAACATTTATTTATTTGAAATAAATAAATAAAACAACTTTAAAAAGCCAAGAAATCTCTCTTTAATAATAGCATGCATCCAGCTCTGGTTAATGCTCAAAGAGGAGCCAGCCTAGAACAGACTTTGCAGTCCACAGCTGCCAGCATTCTTAAGTCTCTTTTATGTTCAACCTTCCGGTTACACTTTGAACAATTTAAATAGGGACAGAAGACCACATGTCTAGCCACTTAGGCAGGGGGTAGATTTACACAGGAAAGGCATCCCCAGAAGTATTTCTTAAGTACACCAGAGACTGAAACAGTGACATAGTCCTAAGTGGACGATCCCAAGGGATGAAAAGGACAAAAAAAAGTAGAAGGTACAAAGTACAAAAGTCGGGATGCGGAGGTTTCGCACCAGCTATATCTCATGCCAAGTCAGCTTCTTAAGAAAATCACCTTTTCTACTACTTCCTGCAATGTATGAAGTCAGCAGATACTATTACACAACGGGATAAACTTGGAGGAGTCTAAAAAGAGTGCTGCACTGCTTAATATTGGACTGTTATGCAAGACAAGAGGAGCCCATGCTCCAAAGGCTTGCGCAGATGCAGCCCCAGAGCAAAGTTATTCAGGTCACCTCCATGTTTTCTGGGAGCTGCTAAGAGTACAAACAACCTCACATGTGGCCATGTCTAGCTGCACTTGCCACCTGGTGCCAGGGAGGTCTCACCACACTCGCTGCAGCTGCTTAATCGCCTGCCCCTTCCCACTGGAAGCAGCTGCCACATACTCACCATGTCCCGGGTTCAGAGCTCGCCTGAACTCCCCTCACCGCACCCAGCAGTAGCACACAAACAGGACACACCAACCACTCAGGCTTGTTCAGCTACACCATTGAACCAGCAACATGGCACTCGGAAGCACCCTCCTCCACTTCTGACTGGCAGGTCAGACTGGAGGCCCTGATTGGCCAGTAAGTCTTGAGTGACATAAGCACCTCCCTTAAGGTTAGAGTGTGATCAAGGGACACACCCATGCTTGTGGTCCAGGGACAACCTTTTTCCAGATAAGTAGGGTGAGAGTACACTGAAGGGATATGGCAAGGTGGTTCCTGACTCAGGCTTCCATTCCAGAGCTAGACCTTTTCTAGATCTGGAGATCAAAAGATCCAGATTAAAAAAAGGGTTTACAACTTAAAAAAAAAAAAAAAAAAGATATAATTAAGAAAAATCCCCCTCAGTACTGAACTGTTTCAGTTTTAGTTAGTTCCATGTGCAGCCAATTTGACTACCAAGAATAACCATCACAAGAGCCGAGACAGAGAGCTGAGACAGATTTCTTTCCAGTTGCAGGGAAGGAGAACATGGGAATCATTTCCAAAGCAATGCTTTTATTTAATTTTAAAATTCATTTATTCTTATTCATTAATCATTTTTTACAGTCCAGACTTCATCCCCCTTCCAGGCTGCCCCATGACTGTTCCCCATACCAAACCTCCTACTCCGACCTCCGTCTCTAAGAGGATGTCCCCACTCCACCTCCTCCCCACCCTCCCACCCCCGCCCCACCGGGCCTCCCCACTCATTGGGGCTTCAGGTCTTTTCATGGTTAGGTGCATCTTCTATCACTGAGGCCAGACCCCGCAATCAAAAACCCCTACCGGATGCGGGGGGGTGGTGAAGGTTTTTTTCAATCTGTAGGTTGCCCATGTGTCTTATTGTCTCTGTCCTTTGCCTTACAGAAGCTTTCCAGTTTCATGAGGTCCCATTAATCAATTCTTGATCTTAGAGCCTGAGCCTTTGGAGTTCTGTTTAGGAAATTTCCCCCTGTGCCAATGAATGTGAGGCTCTTTCTCGCTTTCTCTTCTATTCGATTCACTGTATCTGGTTTTATATTAAGGCTATTGATCCACTTGGACTTAAGCTTTGTGCAATGTGATAAATGTGGATCTATTTTCATTTTTCTATATACAGCCTGCCAGTTAGACCAGCACCATCTACTGGCCCTCAGGACTTTAGTACTGTTCCCCCTCCCCCAATACCTGACCCGGCCCCCTACTTCCCCTCCCTGTCCCCTACCCCACCCAGGCCCTTCCTTCCTTCTGCCCCCTCCCCCACCATGATTGCTTTCTTTTCCCTCCCAAGTGGGATTGAGGCATCCACACTTGGGCCCTTCGGCTACTTCTCTTGCTTGCAAAAGAGCTTCACTCTTTAATGAGGAACAGGATGTTAGAGCACAATGGTCCTTGCACCCAGAGATCACCAGGGAAACTAGGAATCTTAAATATACAGAGGCCTGCACTCGATGAAGAAAACAAAATACCTGCATTCAACCTATAAGACTGGAAGTGGACTTTCATAATGACCAGATGACCTATTGGCTTTCTGTGTAGGCAGACCTCACATAACCTTTGCTATTTACCCAAATTCTCCAAAATGACTGTCTTAAACTCTTTCCTTCCTAGACTGTCACCAGTCATTAGGGAGGTGTCACATGTCCTTTACGGCCTACTGACATCTCTGTGATTGGTCAGAAACCACAGTAGATGCCAGGTCTTTTGCCAACAGAACCCACCATCACAGTCACATGTACTTTGTAAAAGGGTTTCTATGTAGCCACATGTTAAGCTTTATTGTGGTGGACTTGTAATTGAACTGATTGGACTGATTTTTGCCTGGAAACCCTTTTCCAAATTGTACTATGTTTTAAGTATGTGGACAATGAACGACATGATATTACATTCCCTGAATTCTGATACAGGGTGACAAAGCCAATCTGAACCTGGATTTTATCCTCATCTCTTAGTGTAGTTAAAGATATGTGCCACTGTTGCCTGGCAATAAATGAAATCTTAAAAAAAAAAAAAAAAAAAAGCTGGGCAGTGGTAGCACATGTCTTTAATCACAGAACTTGGGAGGTGGAGGCAGGTGGACTTCTGAGTTCAAGACCAGCCTGGTCTATAGAGTGAGTTCCAGGACAGCCAGGGCTACACAGAAAAACTCTGTCTTGGACAAAAAACAAAAAAGTAAAAGGAAAACTCAGGTCACAGCAGATGCTAGCAAGGACGTGAAGAAAGAGGAACACTCCTCCATTACTGGTGGGATAGCGAGCTGGTACAACAACTCTGGAAATCAGTCTGGCAAAGCCTCAGAAAATTGGGCATAGTACTACCTGAGGACCCAGCTATACCACTCCTGGGCATATACCCAGAAGATGCTCCAACATGTAATAAGGACACATGCTCCACTGTGTTCTTAGCAGCCATATTTATAATAGCCAGAAGCTGGAAGCAATTCAAATGTCCCTCAACAGAGAAATGGATACAGAAAATGTGGTTCATCTACACAATGGAGTACTACTCAGCTATTAAAAACAACGACTTCATGAAAATTGCAGGCAAATAGATAGAACTTGAGAATATCATCCTGAGTGAGGTGACTCAGACACAAAGGAAGAAACACGGTATGTACTCACTGATGAGTGGACATTAGCCCAAACGTTCAGAATACCCAAGATTCAATTCACAGACCATATCAAGCCTAAGAAGAAGGAAGACCAAAGTGTGGATGCTTCAGTGCTTTTTAGAAGGGTGAACAAAATACTCACAGGAGGAAATATGGAGACAAAGTGTGGAGCAGAGACTGAAGGAAAGGCCATCCAGAGACTGTCCCACCTTGAGATCTATCTCATATAAAGCCAACCTTACTGTGGATGCCAGGAAGTGCTTGCTGATAGAAGCCTGATATAGCTGTCTCCTGAGAGGCTCTGCCTGAGTCTGATGAATACAGAGGAGGAAGCTGAGCTAGGGGTTACTGATGGAGAAGATGGAGAAGGGATTGAAGGAGCTGAGGGGGTTTACAACCCCATGGAGGGAGCAACAGTGTCAACAGACCAGATCCCCCAGTGCTCCCAGGGACTGGACCACCAACCAAAGAATACAACCAAAGATGGCCTTCTTGGACATCAGTGGGAGGAGAGGCCCTCAGGCCTGAAGGTGTTCAATGCTCCAGTGTAGGGGAATGTCAAGTCAGGAGGATGAGAGTGAGTGGGTGGGAGAGCATCCTCATAGAGGCAGGGGGACTGGGTAAGAGGTAAGGGGTTTCTGAAGGGGAGACCTGGAAAGGGACACACATTTGAAATGTAAATGAAGAAAATGTCCACGGGGCCTTTAATCCCAGCACTTGGGAGGCAGAGGCATGTGGATTTCTGAGTTTGAGGCCAGTTACAGAGTGAGTTCCAGGACAGCCAAGGCTACACAGAGAAACCCTGTCTCGAAAAACCAAAACCAAAACAAACAAAACAAAACAAAACAAAACAAAAAAACCTCATTTCTCAAGCTGGGTGTGGTAGAGAATTCCTTCAGCATGAGGGCAAAGAGGCAGAAAGATCACTGTGAGTTTGAAAAAGGTGCTACATAGTACACACACACACACACACACACACACACACACGCGCGCACACATATGGAAAAGAACAATTATAAACAACATACATAGAAAGGAGTATTGAAGAATGGCAGCAACACAATCCCTCTTAAGGTCCTTTCATGTGTTTGCCTTCAGTGCCTGTATCACCATTTTCAAAAACGAATATGGCCAAGCACATGCTATTAACTCCAGGAAGCAAATTCATATCCATGATTTTGGGGCCATGCTGGTCTACATAGTCACTTCCATAGTACAACCTATCTCAAACGGAATTACATTTTTGAGTGAATATTGTTCTGGTATGTAAAACCAGGAGCAACCATTGAAGTGTAATGTTAAGTTTTATTTTACAGCCAGGCCAAACTTGCAGTCTCCTCTGAATTAGAAGAGAGAAGTATCCCTGATTAAATGCAGGGGAGCCTGTTTATACTGAAACTCAAGGCTGAGGTACATAGCAAATGATTACAAAAGCAGACTTTACTGCATTTAATAATTTAGTTAACTATCACCCAGTCCACAGAACACCAGGAAAGAATGGTAACGAAGTATGATGTGTCAATCACAAGCTTATTGAGAAAGAACAAATCAAATAAGGTTGACTTTTAACTTGGAACACGAGGAAAGAAAAATACCTTAGGGAGCTATATAGAAAGAAATAAAAGGTTAATAGTTTAATAGGTTTGGTTTTTTTGTTTTTTGTTTTTTTTGATGTTAGGTACTTGGGGTCGGAGGAAGAAGTCCTCAGCCCAAGCCACCATTACCAGTTGCTCTGCCAGCTGTAAGTTTAATAGTTTTAATGGGAAAAGAAAGAAAAAAAATGTCAGCTGGCCTTTAACAAGTATAATTTTCTTTATTTGGGTCTCATTGAGGACCCCCTATTACCTTGATCTATGAAGTACATTATAATGTATAACACAACACATGTCGAATCTGTAATAGATAGCACTCTATATTTAATCCCGTGCCTTTGGATCATCATTCATACCATGACACTCTTCGACGGGACAGAGAGCCTAGAAGTCATTCGATGTTGGTCTGGGTAGAGTTTGTCTCAGTTAGGGTTTCCATTTCCGCGAAGAGACACAATGATGAAGACAACCTTTTAAAAGAACAAGATTTAATGGGAGCTGGCCTACACTTTCAGAGATCCCATCAGTTATCATCATGGGGGAAGCAAGGCAGTGTCCAAGTAGACATGGCGGTGGAGGAGCCAAGAGCTCTACATCTTAGTCCAAAGGAAGTGAGAAGAAGACTGTTTTCTGCAGGCACCCAGGCTGAGCACGGGAGGCCTCAGAGCCCACACACACCATCCCTGGTTACAAGCCGAACTACATAGCAATAGTGATTAAAAACAAACAAACAAACTGCATTATATTTGTACAGAAGCACACATTTGATCAAGGGAATAAAATAGAAGCCCAAGAAATAAACCCATACACCTATGGACACTTGATTTTGACAAAGAAACTGGAAACTATACAGTGGGAAAGATAAAGCATCTTAAAAGAATGGTGCTGGTCTCACTGGCTATCTACATCTAGAAGAGTGAAAGTAGATCCATAGTCATCACCCTGCACAAAACGCAAGTCCTAGTGGGTCAAGGACCTCAACACAAAAGTGGATACATTAAATCTCATAGAATGTAGAGTGGGAAACACCCTTGAGTGCATTGGTACAGGAGACAGTTTCCTGAACAGCATGCCAAAGGGTCAGGCTCTAAGATCTACAATTGATAAATAAGACCTCGTGGAACTGCAAAGCTTCGGGAAGGCAAAGGACACTGTCAATAGGACAAAATGGCACCTTACAGCTTGAGAAAGGGGCTTTACCAATCCTACATCGAACAGAGAGCTAATATCCAAAATTTACCAAAAATTCAAGAAGTTAGACACTAACAACACAAATAATTAAAAGTGGGGTACAAAGCTAAACAAAGAATTCTCAACAGAGGAATCTTGATGACTCAGAAAAGCACTTAAAGAAATGTTCAGGGCCAGGCGGTGGTGGCACACCTTTAGTCTCAGCACTTGGGAAGCAGAGGCAGGTAGATTTATGAGTTTGAGGCCAGCCTGGTCTATAGAGTCCAGGACAGCCAGGGCTACACAGAGAAACCCTGTCTCAAAAAACCAAAAAAAAAAAAAAAAAAAAAAAAAAAAAAAAAAGGCATATGCCTTAAATCCCAGCACTTGGGAGAGAGAAGCAGGCGGATTTCTGAGTTCGAGGTTAGCCTGGTCTACAGAGTGAGTTCCAGGACAGCCAAGGCTACACAAAGAAACCCTGTCTCGAAAAACAAAACAAACAAAAAAACAACAAAGAAAAGTTTCTCCCATAACAGTCTCAGATCTCTAATGAGTGATCACAGATAGACCAGGTTCTGATGTTGGGAGAGGAAATGGTAGGATTAAAAAAAAGAAGAAATGTTCAAATTCCAATGGAGCTCTAACATGTTGGTGATGCCATGATTTTGGGATGGCCAAAGGGATAATTTGGTCTGAGTCTATGTGACAATTTTTGTGTGTGGTGTGGGTGGCAAAACCAAAGAAGTGGAGCTGCACAGTCCCCTTTGACAGAGAACATTTGAGTTTCACCACTGACAGCTTGCCAAAGAGCAGCCTCAGCTTGGAGAGAGTGGCTGAGGAAGGGGTGTCTGGGAGTGGCTAAATAAACTACTCAAAGTCAAAGTGGGTCCAGGTTGGCTGCCTATGTACTGCTTGAGACAGCTTTCCAGATTGCTCTCTGTTCTGCTTTCTCTGGAGCTCCAGAGAGCTCTCTGTCTCTATTTTCTGTTCAAGACAATTCTCTAAGCACGTCTCTCTTGCTATTCTAAGATTCACTGGATATCTCATCACTTGCAGATCATAAGCCCAGTCTTTTTTTTTTTTTTTTTTTTTGATATTTGCTTTATTTACATGGCCTCCCCTCTGGAAACCCTCTATCCTCACTCCCTTCCCCCTGCCTCTATGAGGGTGCTCCTCCACCCATCCACCCATTCCTGCCTCCCATCCCTGGCATTCCCCAACACTGATGTGAGCCCAGTTTTTATTTTATTTTATATACGGATCTAGTAATTTACTCCAGGTTCCCCTCTGATTATCCCATGAATTGGCATTCAGTGAGTGCAGCCCCTTAATTCTTTTTTTTTTTTTGGTTTTTCGAGACAGGGTTTCTCAGTATAGCCCTGGCTGTCCTGGAATTCACTCTGTAGACCAGGCTGGCCTTGAACTCAGAAATCTGCTTGCCTCTGCCTCCCAAGTGCTGGGATTAAAGGCGTGCACCACCACCACCCAGCAGCCCCTTAATTCTTAGGGGACAGCAAGCAAACATTTTCTTTTCGTATTGCAAAAGAATTTAGAGATCAACCTGCCTCTGTTAAGCCCAGATGGTAAATTAGCTGGGTGGGACCTTGTTCTGAAATTACCATTTCTACTACACCTGAGCCTAACCTTGCTCTGTTGCAGGCCAGCCTTGAACTCAGGAATTTGCCCTTGTAAGCATAAACAAAGAACAGCAGGGTGTGATCTCCCCTGATCACCACTCCCCAAGTCTTTTTTCAGCCTTCTGACAATTAGGCTCAGCTTGGCTGCTCTTCTTCCTTTAGATTTGTGAAAGCTCTCTTATAATTCATATTGCGTCCTTAGTTTTTTGATAACTTATACATTTTTGAGCCCATGTTTTTAAGAGTTCCTTTCCACAGCCTTAAGGGCTCTCCAGAAGGTCCTAGCATTCACCATTTTGCTGAGACATTAGCTACACCTTTGCCTTCCAGACTTGGGCGCTCTCTGATTATTATGGAGTCATTAACATTAACATTGAGAACATTCATTGATGGAGGAATGTAAAATATGTACAATACTATACAAAAAACAAACAAACAAAAAACCCCATAAGTCTACAGTAGTCATAGATACTCTTGGAAGCCTCTGCTGGCCCGGTCCCTTGGGCAGGAACCGTGTCATCCTGTCCCTACCAAGGCCACGCAGGGCTCAGCAACACCTATTTATAACTTTGTGTTTTTATCTTTTTTTTTTTTTTTTTTTTTGAGATAGGGTTTCTCTGAGTAGCCTTGGCTGTCCCGGAACTCACTCTGTAGACCAGGTTGGCCTCAGAAATCCACCTGCCTCTGCCTCCCAAGTGCTGGGATTAAAGGCGTGTGCCACCACTGCCCGGCTGAGAATTTTTTTTTTTTTACTCCAAAATGCTCCTGTGGATGGAGACTGGAACCTGGCATGCGCCACCACCGCCCGGCACAAAGAATCTTTTTATACATAGATCTCTCTCTGGATTCAGCTTGACCCATAATTAAACTATAAAACTATCACACTATCACTTCCTACCTATCCTTTTTCGGCACTCATCGCTGGCAGGGGGACCATGGCTCCTCAGGTAGGGTCCTTTCCAGATCGACGTCAAATTCAAAAGGGTAACCACATCCCACAAAGAATCAAGAATTACAATTGTTCCCCAAAGTTTCAAGCTTCCCTATTCCCAGGCCCATAGCCAAAATAATAATTGCAAACTTATCATTATTTAAACTTTACCTTTTGACTTATTATACTTCAGAGCTCTGAGGTCAGCTACTTGCATTTTCCTGTGAAACTCTAATGATAAATGACATTGGGAAAGCTGCCAGGCAGTGGCCAGAAAGAATCAAATCAACCCTTCACTGAGTAGTTCCACTAACTTTCTGCTTCTGCACATTGCACACAATGACTCTCCTAAGAGTCTCAGTGTTTTGACTTAGTTTTACTAGTATATAATTGTATGTATTCTATACTTCTTTATCCAGAAACCACTCTTAAATGTTGTGCAAAACTTATTTCATAGTCTTGGGGTTCCAATGTAGGCTCTAATTCATTTTCTAATACTTTCTTAAAACTTTCTTTGTAAGTCAAGCATTAATCCAGAACTACCATTGTGCAGTTATTGCATTGTTTCCAAGATAAGAACACATAGTATGCACCTGGGCCATTGGACTGTGCCCCATGCCTCACTTTTTAATCAATACATCGGCCTTCAGTCTCAGAACTGACTGTGGTCCTGCTGCAGCATTATCTAATTGTCTCTTTCTTTTCAATCCTCGCCTCCTGTGCTGGAGAACCTATTGACTGACTGAGCAGGCTTGGTCAGGTGGTGCCTCAACGTCGGAGCTCCCAAAGAGGAAGCACATAGAGGAAAATTTGGGCCAGTGGAAGAAAATTGGGCTCGGTGGTTGCCAGACAAGCTGGTGCGACAAATGGAACAATCTCACGTTTCTGCTGGTTGCCCTACCATGGATGATGATTTCTGCACACGATGAAGTCCACTGATACATCCAGCAGTGTGGTCCAGACTGGAGAGTCTCATGACCAGTAATAATACTCAACTTCTTGGAACTCCCTGGACAGGGGAGTCAATATATAATAAGACTGTGACTTTCAATGCATTTGGTGATGGGATCCCTGTTTGCTTTGGGAAGAATAGTACAAATGATGGGAGTATTTCAGTGTTTCCTCAAACTTGGAAGAAAAAGGTTTCACAAACCATAACTGAAAGCATAGAGATAGGCATGCCTAAACATTTGCCCCTGATTCTCATGAGCTATGACCTTATGAAGCTGTACCCACAGAGGACGTGGAACAGCCATTTAACAAAGTTATTAGTTGGAAAGAATGTTTTAATCACCCCCAATGTAACCATGTTGTTTCCAATAAAGTTTATAAATAAAATAAAAATAATGTTTCCAATAAAGTGTGAATTATTGACTGGGAAGGGAATACGTCAAACATTGGCCAAAAGGAGATATCCATAGGCCTTTGGCAATCAGAAACAGGCCATTTCCAATGGCATATCTGGAAGTCAGCTGTAGCTCTCTATAAAGTTACTTTGAGCCTTTGAGACAAAATTGGGGTAGCATCTGGATTTGAAACAAGTGTTAGTGCATGTGCTAAGGCTACAATCTGCTATTAACTGGTCACGTTAAAGTTACTTTTGTTTCTTCTACAATATTTAATGTAAGTTGCAGTGATTGTACACTTTCTAATTGTGCTAGTGCGTTGAAACCTGGCATGTCTGTTATGGTGGCCTATCAACCAGCTTTTGTTTTATTGCCTGTGAGTATTACAGGACCTTGGTATTCTGAAAAAAGTTTGCAGGCACTGGAAGAAGTGAGTCAGGCTTTAAGCAGAAGCAGGAAGGTAGTGGGCTTGAATATTGCTGGTATAGCAGCTGTAACTACATTGATAGCTAGCACCACTGCCCCTTTGACACAAGAAGTTAAGACAGCTACTTTTGTTAATCATTTAGCAAAAAAATGTTACTAATGTTCTGAGTATTCAAGAGGATTTAGATAGGTGTTTGGCACAACGGATTGATGCTCTTTCTGATACTATTCAAATTATTGGAGAGCAGGTTCAGAGTCTAAAAGTAAGGAGCCATCTCGAGTGCCATGCCAAATGCCAATGGATTTGTGCTACTTCTAAAGTTTACAATGACAGTCACTATAATCGAAATAAAGTTCAAAGACACTTCCTGGCTACTTGGCATAAATCCAACACTTCTCTGGATGTTTTAGCTCTGCAAACTGAAATTATGAATTTAAAGAACGCTGCTCCGATGAGCTTTGATGCTACTGATATTGCTGGTAAAATTATTCATGCCTAAGGTCAGTATTTCCATCTTGGTCAAGCTTCAAGAATGGCATATATGGCTAGTCCTTCTTGTCCTGGGAACATTTTATTCCTGCCCATTGTGTTAAAGCTTGCCTTTAACAACATCAACATGTTGGTGGCCAAAGTACATGGCTTGAAACTAAAAATGAGTCCCCAAACAGAGATATTAATTTAACAGGCTGGTAGCCAACGATGGGTAAGTTCTGTACAGAGCCTTACCAACTTAAGACAGAATGGCATTGCTTTTGATAATGCTAATTCCAAGATAGGTAAGGAAGGCATTCTTGTCAGAACTCCTAAGACAGGCACAGTTTTGTTTATGAAATAAAACAGGGGGAGATGTGAAGAGTCTCTTTGGGGTTCGCTTGGCAGGAATCTGACATTGGCCATGACAAGGAAGAAAGCTCAGGCAGGAATCTGACATCATGGCATGATAAGGAAGGAAATTTAGTCAAGAATCTAACTTTATGCTATAATAGGGAAGTAGGTGAAGGCAGGAATTTTAATCTTAGGGTGGAACAAAAGAAGTAGGCTTCAGTAAAGACTTTGGGTTTAGACATGGAAGTGTGGTCATTTTGACAAGCCCTTGGAAACAACTGTCACAGGACTTTGCTTATGGCCTTGTTAGTTCCTTATTGTACTGTTCTCCCTTAATACTTGCATATAATTAAAATGGTATAAAAATCGATTGGAAAAAATTAAACCTGCCTTCAGTCTCAGAATTGACTGGGGTCATCCTGAAAAAAAAAA
>JADRCD010208525.1:69134-87968 GCA_019843815.1 Montemys delectorum | reverse complement strand
CTCTCTCTCTCTCTCTCTCTCTCTCTCTAGACCTTAGGGCGACCTGCTATGAAGGCAGGGGGCTCAGCTACCGGGGCCAGGCTGAAACTACACTGTCGGGCGCTCCATGTCAGCGGTGGGCCTCGGAGGCCACCTACAGGAACATGACTGAGATGCAAGCGCTAAGATGGGGCCTGGGGCACCACGCATTCTGCCGGTTCGCGAGAAGGGACCGGGCAGGGTAACTTGCTTCCCCTTAGGGCCCTCGGGGGCTCCCCACGTTCTAACAATGCCCCCTCTTGAGATTGCAGGAATCCAGATAATGACACACGTCCATGGTGCTACGTCTGGAATGGCGACAGGCTGGGCTGGGACTATTGCGACCTGGAGCAGTGCCAGACGCCAACGCTCACACCTCTAGTTCGCCCTGAGAGTCAGGACGTGACAGAGCCCTGGCCTCCCATATTGCAGATGCCTCAGTCCCCGTCCCAGTCCGATGCACTAGATGGTTAGGAAGAGGAGGGGGGTCCCAGCCCAAAGGACACGGGCCTCTCTTACTCCAGGCAGCCCGTGACTGGTATTCATGGCCTCAGTCAGTCTCTCCTTCCACAGCCTCGGCCGAGCATCAGACTTCTTTGTCCAGGACCAGCACGGTGGCCTGCGGACAGAGGTTCCGCAAACGACTGTCCTCGCTCAGGCGCGTGGTGGGCGGACTAGTGGCTCTGCCTGGGTCGCACCCCTACATCGCTGCACTGTACTGGGGCGACAACTTCTGCGCGGGCAGTCTCATCGCCCCCTGCTGGGTGCTGACGGCGGCTCACTGCTTGCAGAATCGGCAAGCGCCACCCTAGGGGACCCCTAGACCGTTCCTACCACACCTGCATCCTTTTCCCCGCCCTTCATTCTTGAGCTCCCTCAAGGGGTTGGAAACAGGGGCGTCCCCAGAACATTTGTAGCTGGACTGAGCACGCTGTCTGTCCCCCACCCGACCGCAGGCCAGCGCCGGAGGAACTGACAGTGGTACTTGGTCAAGATCGCCATAACCAGAGCTGCGAGCGGTGCCAGACTCTGGCTGTGCGCTCCTACCGCCTTCACGAGGGCTTCTCCTCCACCACTTACCAGCACGACTTGGGTGGGGTGGCCCTACAGGGATAGGGAGAAAGGATGGGGAGGGCTGGGGCCCTATGTCACCATCTAACCCCTCCCTCTCGGGGTAGCTCTGCTGCGACTGCAGGAGAGCGAAAGCAACAGCTGCGCGATCGTGTCGGCTCACGTCCAGCCTGTGTGTCTGCCCAGCGGTGCTGCCCCACTCTCTGAGACTGTGCTCTGCGAGGTGGCCGGCTGGGGTCACCAGTTCGAGGGTAGGCACAACTGTAGGGGGCTGGCTGGAGACTTTTGGTTATTTGAGCGCGCACTTTTGGTAGGCCCCGATGAACCTGGGGGGACACGTTTCACTGACACGATAGTTGTAAAAACCACACAGGGCCCTCGTCTCTGTAGTGTGACTTTCCCAGAGTCCTCTGTCCAGATTCCGGAGTTCCTTGAAGTTGTTCTAGTTTGCCTTCTATTGTATCGATAAACATCACGATCAAATCCAGCTTCGAAGGGAAAGGCTTTATTTGGCTTCCAAGGTTGCAAGGTTGCTGTCCATCATCAGGGAAGCCACAGCAGGAACCGGAGACAGGAACTGAGGCGGGAAATGGGAAGGGACACTCCTTGCTGCCTTTCTCTTCATGGCTTGTTCAGCTTTCTTTTTAAAAATTCGTTTATTTTTTATTTTATTTGCATGTGCAACTACCTACGTGCATATGTGTGTGCCATATGTACATCTGGTATAGGGGAAGCCAGATCTTTAATACAGTTTGAAAACTGTATTAGGCTGGGAACTGAACCAAGGTCCTCTGCAGGAACAGCAAGTGCTCTTAACCTCTGAGCTCACCCCAACACCTCGAAGCTTGCTGGCTTTGGTTTGCTTTTCTCTCTTTTTGTTCTTGTTCTTCCTCCTCCTCCTCCTCTTCATCTTTTTTTTTTTTTTCAAGACAGGGTTTCTCTGTGAGGTCTGGCTGTCCAGGATCTGTCCAGCTGTCCAGCTCTGTAGACCAGACTGCCTTCAAACTTAGAGATCCATCTGCCTTTGCCTCCCAAGTGCTAGGATCAAAGGCTTGCACCTTTCTGGCTCAGTGTTTTTCTTTCTTTCTTTCTTTCTTTTTTGTTTTTTTGAGACAGAGTTTCTCTGTATAGCCCTGGCTATCCTGGAACTCACTCTGTAGACCAGGCTAGCCTCGAACTCAGAAATCCGCCTGCCTCTGCCTCCCAAGTGCTGGGATCAAAGGCATGTGCCACCACCGCCCGGCCAGCTTCTTTCTTATACAACCCAGGCCCATCTGTTCAGAGTGGTACCACTCACAGTGGGTGGGGCCCTCTCACATCAACCTTTGATCAAGAAAAGGCCCCACAGACAATGCCCTAGGCCAATCTTACAGAGGCATCTCTTCAGGTGAGGTTCCTTCCTCCTGGAAGACTCTGGATCGTGTCAAATCGACAGACAGTAAACCAGCACAGGATTACAGAGAGACTTGAATTGTCTTGTGCTTCTTTTGGGCTCTAGATTATAAAGGATTAACCAGGACTTTGTCCCCATGCTAGAGCAATGGAGACAATGGGGAGAGCTATTCTGGGAGCCAGGTTCTGAGACACTGTGTGGGAGATGATAGGAGTGCTTCCTGTGTTCTAAGCCCAGCTCTCCTCTGGGCTTCAGTGTCCTTACCATGAACTACTTACTGGAAGGTCCCTATCACTCGGGCTTGCTGTGAGGGAGCAAAGTCGGGGTAGGTGGGGAATTGTCTGGTACTCTGGCCCAAGCAGCAAGCTCAGGTCCCTGCCTCTGATTTGCAGGGGCTGAAGAATACGCCACCTTCCTGCAGGAGGCACAGGTTCCCTTCATCTCCCTAGATCGCTGCTCCAACTCTAACGTGCATGGAGACGCCATCTTGCCCGGGATGCTTTGCGCTGGCTTCTTGGAGGGAGGCACTGATGCCTGCCAGGTCAGCCCTGGGGTCCTGGTTGGTACCTTGCCCCCTGCCTGTCAACCATAGGGCAAGAGCCATGTGTTGCCTGTTCCCCACCCAGGGTGACTCCGGGGGTCCTCTGGTGTGTGAGGAAGGAACTGCAGACCAACAGCTCACCTTGCGAGGGGTCATCAGCTGGGGCTCAGGCTGTGGTGACCGTAACAAGCCCGGGGTCTACACTGACGTGGCCAACTACCTGGCTTGGATCCAGGAGCAGATGGCTTTATAACTAACCAGGGCTGATCTTTCCTTCTCGTGTGCTCCTGGGACGGGATGATGGATATGGCATGCTGGGCCAGAGTGAACCTAGTGCCTGGCATCAGGGGCATAGAAACTCAATAAAGTGCTTTGAAAATGTTTCTCAGAATTCCGTCTTGAAATGCCAAGTGGGAGCACAGGTCAGCCAACTCCCTCATTGCCTGGACAAGGCAGCTGGTCAGATCTCAAGCACAAGAGGTTTAGACTCTTGTCCAGGGCACCATGTTTTCTCAGCCTTATTTTGTGCCAATCCCTATGCAAGGAACCCCTACAGATTGCTCACTAGAACTCCCCCATTCTAGGTTTACACAGTAACAGGTTCTCAGCCTGGACTATATACTTCCAGGTCACCTGGGTGAACTTTTGAGGCCAGTGTTCAAATCCACCTGAGATCAATTAAATGGACTCTCTAGGGGGAAGGCAGTTGTGGTATATTTTAAAAACTCTACAGGTGATTTCTGATGCAATAGAGGTTGAGAACTGTAGTTAAGAGTGTTCCAGATGGGAGTCGTGGTGCTGAGTGGTAGCTGAGTATATATGAGGCTTTGGGTTAGATCCCAGCACCACCATTAAAGGGAGGGGGGTTATGTTGTGTTGTGTTGTATTGTGTTCTTTTGAACTTTGAGCCTGGCATGGTGGGGCAAGTTGATGACAAGGAAAATGTGAGGCTGCATCCCATGCCTCTAAGTGCAAGCCGGGGTAGGAGCCATCCATCCGTAAGCCTCCGGGACTTGGTGACTCCAAAGCAAAGTTAATGGTTCCCTTGCAGGAGAGGAGTCTGGGTGTCAGACTAGTACATTTCTTGCTCTAAAAACATCCTGTTTATTGATTTATTGAGACATCTGTCTTTCCAATGCCAAGATTATAGACCTGTACCATCACCCAGTTTATGGGGTGCTGGGGAAAATCAATCCCAAAACGTTGTGCTTAGTGTATCCATGCCCTCTGTCAACTGCAGCATACTGATTGAGTCACTGTCCAGTTCTTAACCCCATCCTTTCCACAGCATCTTACTATGTAGCTTTCGTCTGGCCTGTGACTTGCCGTGTAGCAGATCCACTTGCTTCTGCCTCCTGAGTGATGGACTGAAGCATATCACCATGTCTAGGTTTTTTTGTTGGTTTTCATTTTTGTTTCTTTTTTGTTTTTTTTTTTGTTTTGTTTTTTTGTTTTTTTGTTTTTTTTTTTTTTTTTTTGAGACAGGGTTTCTCTGTGTAGCCCTGGCTGTCCTGGAACTCACTCTGTAGACCAGGCTGACCTCGAACTCAGAAATCCACCTGCTCTGCCTCCCAAGTGCTGGGATTAAAAGCATTCGCCACCACCGCTTGACTTTAGGTTTTTTTTTTTTAAGTAAGAAAAAATTGTGGTTTGTATTGTAGGCAAGTGCGTAACAGTGCTGTGTGAAGGTCAGAGGATAACTCTGTGGAGTCATTTCTCTCCTTCTGCCTTTATGGGGGCTCCAGGGATGGAACTCAGGCCACCAAGCTTGTAGGACAAGGCACCCTTACCATCTGAGCCATTTTCTAATAATTAAAAAAATTAAAATTTGGGCTGGAGAGATGATGGCTCAGAGGTTAAGAGCATGGACTGCTCTTCCACAGATCCTGCGTTCAATTTCCAGCAACCACATGGTGGCTCACAACCATCTGTAATGATATCTGATGCCCTCTTCTGGTGTGTCTGAAGACAGGGACATTGTATTCATATACATAAAATAAGTAAGCCTTTTTTAAATAGTTAAAATTTCAAGACTTTTAATTATGTGTATGTTTCTGTGGACATGAGTGCAGGTGCCCAAGCAGGCCAGAAGGGGGCATCAGTGCGCTGCTTTACCTGGGTGTTGGGACTTGAACTCTGGTCCTCTTTAAAAATGGCGGGGGGAAAAAAAATTAAAAAAAAAATGGCGCTCTGCCTCTGGCCTTTTTTTTTTTTTTTTTTTTTTTTTTTTTAATTTAAATCGTGTGTGTGTGTGTGTGTGTGTGTGTGTGTGCCTGCCTAAGGAGCTGTCAGATCTCTCGAGTGGGTGTTACAGGCTTTGTAGGCCAAAAGAGGTGATGTTGGGAACGGAACTCAGGTTCGGTGTAATGAACGCTCTTTCTTAACGCTGAGCCATCGTTCCAGCCTCTCATCCATCTTCTTCCATTTCCTCCCACACGCTACTTTTAGAACCGTCCCCCAACCCCCACCAACTCCACCGCCCTCACGTTCTCCTAGTTAGATGTTCTGTGACGTTTGCCCGACGTCACAGCCCCGCCCTGCGAACTTTGGGCGTGCCGCCAGCGTTCTTAGCTCTGAATGCAGCCTGCCACCCCTTTCTAACGCAAGCACAAGTTGCTGGGACTGACTGAGCGGAGATGGGTGACTGGAAGGGCTACATCAGTGCGGTGCTGCGGGATCAGCGTATTGATGACGTGGCTATCGTGGGCCACTCGGACAATCGCTGTGTGTGGGCATCAAGGCCTGGGGGTCTGCTGGCAGCCATCTCCCCGCAGGAGGTGGGTGTGCTCACCGGGCCGGACCGGCACACCTTTCTGCAGACGGGTCTGAGCGTGGCAGGCCGCCGCTGCTGCGTTATCCGTGACTACCTGCTGGCCGAGGGTGACGGCGTACTGGACGCGCGCACCAAGGGGCTGGACGGGCGTGCAATCTGTGTAGGCCACACGCCACGGGCGCTCCTGGTGCTCATGGGCAGACGAGGTGTGCATGGAGGCATCCTGAATAAGGCAGTGCACGATCTGATTGGTGGGCTGCGTGAGCAGTGCTCTTAGCAGGACAGCTAGACCGCCCGTGGTTGGTAGGGAGACCAGAATAAACCTTGAACTGGGCGCTCTGGAAGTAATCCTCTTTTTGTATTTGTGAGGAGTTGCAAACAAGAAAACAACGAGTGGGGAGATTCTTGCAAAACAAAGTAATCCTGGTGGTCTTCCAGGCCTCCTGTGCTCTGCCCACTCCCCCATCCCCGTGGTAGATGCCATGTAGAGGCCAAGATGGTCCTGGCATTTTCCCAGGGCTCTAGGGACTCCACACCTGAGAAGGAATATTGGGGTGGCAAGTTCTCAAACTCTACCTCAGGGTCAGCATTCTTTCTCACAGAATTTTCCACACGTGTAGGCTTAAGAGTGAACAGAGTCTCTCCCAGCATCTCCCTCCCGAGCACACACCAGCCAAGGTCTGTGAGATTCAGGCTAGAGGTGAGTGGCCCTCTGGGAGTTGGGAGATTTGGTTCCACAATACCTGTGGATGCTGAAGTCCTCAGAGGCTCAGGTCTCTTGTGTAAACCGATGTTTGCAAAGAACCCACCTACATCCCCTGGTGTGTGAGCTCCAGGGGACTTAGATACCCAATACAGCGCAAAAGCCATGTAAATAATGTGTGCCGTAGGGGTAAGGAATATGATTTCTAAAAAAAGTCCGTTTATGATCAGGAGAGATGCAACTTTAAATTTTTTTTCTATAAACAGTTAGCAGAATTGGCAGAGGCAAGGCCTATGTACACAGAAGGTCAGCTGTTCTCCTGCTCCCTCCTGTTGGTACAGGGTCGTGAGAAGGTGTGAGGGTGTGGCTAACTCTTCCCAGAAAAGTTGGGGGGCTCCCCAGGCATCTGCATCCCCTCCGTTACCCACACAATGTACTCACATATACACGTACTGAGGGTCACACAGGCTCAGCACCTAACGTGTATTTGTGCACACTACCTCTTAATTACAAAAGCCATTGTGGCCCTGAATATGGACAGGCACCCAAGGGTAGCACGAAATCATGTACCTCAAGTGACACACATCTACACACATGCACACACACATGTTCTGCCTTTCTACTGTGGGCTCCACTAAAAATACCGTTCCCTGTTCCAGGCAGTAGTCTGGGCCTGCAGCCTAGAGACGGGTGGCATTGTGGTGAGCAGGCAGTGCCAGGCGGGGGGAGGGTGTGGCAGGGGGAAGCTCCTCCAGGAAGACTCGAGGGGGAAGTTGGGGTGAACGAGGCTCGGGCCTGGCATAGCACAAGGTGGCTCTTGTGATAAGGCCATCCAGGGGCTGCAAAGAATGCATCCAGTGGGGTAGGAAGTCCCATGTCTGCAGCCACTTAGGGAGGTGCCTGGGACTTCGACTCTGCAGGACATTAACAAGCACCACAAAGGCCAGTAGGGCCCCAAAGGGCGTGCCCACACCGACCATAGCCTGCCAGCCTGCCATGGAAATGCCAAACACCAGTGAGGGCAGGAGCAGGAAGCACACGAGGAGGTAGAGAACAGCAAACCAGCGGTACTTGGCGGTGCGTTTGCCCAGGGCCTTGGCCATGCGGATAGGCAGGCGTGTGCAGGGCAGCGGGTACCACAGTAGGATGCCTGAGATGTTGAAGAAGAAGTGGCAGAGGGCAATCTGCAGGAGAGAAGCCAGAAGTGATCAGGATCTAGCCCAGCAGGGCTAGATGTTAGAGGCCCCACATGATCTGGGTAGCAGGAGAAAACCTCTTCTGGCTGATCTGGCTCCAGATGACTCCAGACTGGTTACTAAAATATTGTGTTGCTGAACTACTTGGTAAATGACAACTGCCCTGAAATCTCCATGTGTGCCCTCATCAATTCCTCAGCTACATCCCCGCAGCTAAAATGTCTCTTTTTTTCTTTCTTTCTTTTTTTAAAGATTTATTTGTTTTGTTTATATGACTACAGTGTAGCTGTCTTCAGACACACCAGAAGAGGGTGTCAGCTCTCATTACAGATGGTTGTGAGCCACTATGTGGTTGCTGGGATTTGAACTCAGGACCTTTGGAAGAGCAGTCAGTGCTCTTAACCGCTGAGCCATCTCTCCAGCCCCTAAAATGTCTGACACATGATCTTCTTGCTATGTAGGCCAGGCTGACCTTGCAGGCTGACCTTGCAGGCTGACCTTGGACTTTGGGCCATTTTCTTACCAAGTGCTGGGATTACAGACATGCACTACCATGCTTGTCTTTAGCAGCCACTAAAGGTCTTTTTGTTGTTGTTTTTTTAACTTGCCCATTCTGGTCTTTTTGGGGTGGGGAAGAGGGTGTCATGACAGGGTTTCTCTGTATAGCCCTGGCTGTCCTGGAACTCACTCTGTAGATCAGGCTGGCCTCAAACTCAGAAATCCACTTGCCTCTGCCTCCCAAGTGCTGGGACTAAAGGCATGCACCACCATCGCCCGGCCTCCATTCTGGCCTTTTAATTTGGTCAGCCCCTTGTCAGCTGTTTTGCTCCCAAGTCAGTTCCCCCTTTGCCATCCATTATCATCTTACCGTCCTCAGTTCTATGCGATCTTGGTCCCCTGAGTCTAGGCCTCTACAGCACACTGCCAGGGTGTGACCCTGACTTGCTGCTGTTAACTGATACAATGTAGCAGTGGCTCTCTATTAGACACCAAGGTCTACTTTGTCCATCCTGGCTCCCAGGGAGTGGCGTGAGTAACCTTAGCAGGCAGCTGATATTGACTATACATTGTTACAGCCTCTGAGCTCTCCATCCCAGCCCTCTACTACCACAGAGCACCCATTCTCTCTCCATGTACCTGAAAGGAGCTGGAGAGCTTCTCCCTGGGGCTGGCCAGCGCTGCCAGGATGGCGGTAGTGGTAGTGCCAATGTTGGAGCCCAGGGTGAGAGGGTAGGCCCGCTCAATGCTGATCACACCCAGGCCTAGTGGGCAGGAGAGAATGTTGTTGTTCTTGGTCTACCTCCTTGAGCACCCAGCCACCTCACCCCACTGCTGCCCACGGGTGGTCAAGGGCACTCACCAATGAGCGGGGTGATGGCTGAGGTGAACACGGAACTGCTCTGGACAACAAAGGTCATGCTGGCACCCACGACCATGGCAAAGTAGCCCGTGACCCAGGTGAAAGGGGCTGGGAAGTCTGAAAGGAAGCCAGATCCCCAGTAAGCGGGGTCATCGGGAGAGCAAGCACTTGCTTTAGGGTGGCAGTACTGAGGCGGTAGCGTCCCCGTGAGACTCTAGCTGGCCCCCTGCTCCTCTACAGCAGCTTTCCATTTGCCCCGCTTGCTCTTGTGATCAGAGTGCTTTCTTACTGGGGCTATCACACTCTGCTGTGCCTCTGCCCTAGCTGTGCCTTCTGTTCAGCATCTAAATCCATTAGGGATTAGGTGACCCAAGGATGCCCATGGGCACCAAAAGCTAAGCATGCTTCTATAACAGTGAAGCACATGCCTAGGGCACTGCAGTGCACACACATGCTGCAGTGTGCTCTAAGTCCTGGCTGGATGATTGATCAGGCCTGAGTCAGTAAAGAGCTGTGACTGGTGAGATCCTCAGTGGAGCAGAGTTCCTGCTGCTAAGCTTGATGACCTGAGCAATCCTTGGGATCTACGTGTGCCACGGTGTGCACATGTGCATACACCCAAACACACAGAATAAAGTGGAACTATTTATATGTATATAATATATATATAGGCTTAGAGTGCACACCTTTAATTCCAGCACTCAAAAAGCAGAGGCAGGTGGATTTCTATGAGTTTGAGGCCAGCTTGTTCTACATTGTTCTATGCCAGCCATGGGTAGATCCTGTCTCAAAGCAACCAACCAAAACCACCACCACCACCACCAACAAAAACCCAAAAAACTAAACAAGCAAACAAAAACATTGCAACTGTGTAAGATATTTGTTCTGTCACGCTTAAGACAAAAGTTACAAAATTTTGCTTCAAGACAGATGTAATTATTTTTCTGATTTTTTCTTTTTCTTTTTCTTTTTCTTTTTTTCTTTTTTGGTTTTTCAAGACAGGGTTTCTCTGTGTATCCTGGCTGTCCTGGAGCTCACTCTGTAGACCAGGCTGGCCTGGAACTCAGAAATCCGCCTGCCTCTGCCTCCCAAGTGCTGGGACTAAAGGCATGCACCACCACTGCCTAGCTTTCTGAAATATTTTTGATTCAAGGCTGGCTGAATCTGCAGATCAGGTCCCACAGAGACAGAATGTCAACTGTATCCATCCATCCCCATGGCTCACCTCCTTGCTAGAAAGCCCATCCTGACCTTCCTCCTGGGAATCCCTTACTCCTACATTTGTCATGTGTGATTCCCCAATGTCAATGCAGTAACTCAAAAGCCCAAAATGTAGTTTAAAATGAGAATTAGTTAATGTCATTCCCCTGCCCCAAATCCTGCAAATACACCATCACCCTCAGTAAAGCCTGGACTCTGGGTAAAATCTAGAGGCCTCTAAATCTGGCTCTATCTATCTATGTTGGGTCTAGCCTTAGCCTGTCCCTCCCAGGTTGCTGCCAGCCACTCTGTCCCAAAACCACTGACTCCACTCTGTAGTCCAGGTTGGCCTCAAACTCTCCTTAACTGTCCTGCCTCATCCTTCCAAGTGGCTTTTGTCCACATGCATTTTATTTCTTGGAGTGTGGAAGCCAGAGGGCAATATTGTATGTCTTTATCTCTCTGTGTCTTTTGTTTTGTTGTTTTGTTTTGTTTTGTTTTGTTTTTAGGGGGGTGGTAAGACAGGGTTTTCTGTGTATAGCCTTGGCATCCTGGAACTCAGTAAACCAGGCTTGCCTCAAACTCATAAAGATCCACCTTGCCTCTGCCTCCTGTATGCTGAGATCAAAGGCATGTGCCACCATCACCTGACTGCCTTATTTTTTGAGACAAGGTAACTCATAGAACCTAGACCTCATCAAGTGGCTCAACTGGCTGGCTAACCAGACCGGGGATTCCCCTGTCTCTGCCTTATAGCACTGGTAGTACAGGCATGCACGCTCCCCCCTAGGTTTTTTTTTTTTTTTTTCGAGACAGGGTTTCTCTGTGTAGCCTTGGCTGTCCTGGAACTTACTCTGTAGACCAGGCTGGCCTCGAACTCAGAAATCCACCTGCCTCTGCCTCCCAAGTGCTGGGATTAAAGGCGTATGCCACCACCACCCGGCATAAGCTACATTTTATTTATTTATTTATTTTGGTTTTTCGAGACAGGGTTTCTCTGTATATCCCTGGCTGTCCTGGAACTCACTCTGTAGACCAGGCTGGCCTCGAACTCAGAAATCCACCTGCCTCTGCCTCTCAAGTGCTGGGATTAAAGGCATGCGCCACCACCGCCCGGCTCCCCCCAGGTTTTTATGTGGGTTATGGAAAGCCAACACAGGTTCTAAGCCTTGTATAGCAAGCACAGAATCCTGGCCCTGCTCTAAGTTTATTTTGGCAGAGCTCATTGGTGCATGGCTTTAATCCCAGCCCCGTGGAGGCAGTTTCTGAGTTCAAGCAAATTTCTGAGTTCAAGGCCAGCCTGGTCTACATATCACCCCACACCCCAACAAAAAGCCACGGGCAGTGGTGGTGCTTACATTTAATCCCAGTGCTTGGGAGATAAAGGCAAGCAGATATCTAAGTGTGAGACCTTTTTGTTTGTTTTTGTTTGTTTGTTCCAACAAGGTCTTGTTATAAAGCCTGAGCCAGCCTCACAATCCCCCTGCCCACGCTTCTTGAGTGCGGGGGATTAGAGGCACGTGTCCCCACATCCAGCCCCTTCATCCACATCGGACTCCTTATGCAGGTCTTCGCTTGCTCCGACAGACCTCTGATCGCCTTGGAAATGGCCTCTTCGGCACTGTGTTGTGTTGCTGTTCGTCCTTCTGTCCCCTTGCCAGTCACCCACGCTTTACCTTCCCTGCTGGCCCCTCCCCATTCCTTCCTCCCTCATGTCCTAGGAGTAAAGCGAGAGGCTCCACAAGAAGGCCCAGGTAGGAAAAGGTTGGGTTGGTGACTGAAGTGACTGGCCCACCCAGGTGGCATGAGGAAATGGTGGACCTTTAGGGACAATTACTAATTGGCTCTGTGCCACTGTCACCATTTGGGACACAGCCCAGCGTAGCCTAGTTGCCAGGTTCTATGAGGAAAATCACAGTTCTGAGATCCTGGGATCAAGGATCCATCTCTGTTGGCCTCACTCCTGTGTCCCGTGGCACACAGTAGGGGCTCAATGTCCATTTCCCATTAAACAGGGGTTTCTAGCTAGACATGGTCATGCATAGCTGTGATCCCAGGGAAGTCAGAGCAAGAACAGAAGTTCTTGGCCAGTCCAGGATGCAGCAGAGCAAGGTCTAGGGCATTGTGGGTTACATAAAACCATATCTGGAAAAATCCAGAACAAGTAAAAACAAAACCGGGATGATGGGCATGGTGGTGCACACCTTTAGTTCCAGCACTCGGAGGGCAGAAAGATCTCTGTGAGTTCAAAGCCAGCCTGGTCTACAAAGCAAGTTCCAGGACAGCCAGGGCTACACAGAGAAACCAAGTCTCGAAAAAGCAAACTAAAGCAAAGCAAAACAATGGCTTCTAAGGATGCCAGAGAATGTAAAAGTCAGAGACAGCCTCAGTTTTCTGGATGTCAGCATCTAAGGAGCCTCCAGGATGACCTGGTCCCACCTAGTCTGGATCCTTAGGGGAACCTGAGGCTCAGAGATAATAGTGGTGGATTTAACAACACCTGAAAGAGCTCATCTGGGGCCCTGCCGAGGCCTGCAGCCCTTCTTCCTGCTCACCTGTGTTGATGACCTTCTGAATGACGTTGGCCACTTGGCCCTTGAGCAGGGAGTTGAGCATCTTGACAAGGAGGATAAGACAAGTGCACAGAACCACCAGGGACCCAGCCAGCAGAATGAGCCCCACGGCCAGGTCGGGCAGCCCAGTATCCACGAAGAGATGGTTGCCTAAAAGGGCGATATCAGGAGTGTTTACCCCGACACCCTGCTTCCCACCTTTGCCAACCCACATCAGGCTGTGAACCTAAGACCCCCACATCAAGCCTCTGCCCCAGGGACTGCCGTAAACCCAGAGGTCAGCTGCCTTTCCAGCGGTCGGACAGAGCAGCGGCCAGCAAGGGCATGGCGGTGCAGGGCTATCACGTGGGATGCCTCCCGTGTTAGAGGTACTTACATTTCTCCATGGTGATGTTTGCAAGGCTGCCGATGGCCTCTACCCTGGACATAGAAGTGGAAGCCTAAATTCAGAGGAAGGTGACTTAGAGAATCTAGAAGAGCATAGCCTGGGGGTGGAGCTAAAAGGGAAGTTCCAGAGAAATGGAAGAACCAGAACGCTGTGATCATGGACCTGTTGCTTGCCCACGCTGAGCCTACCTTCTCTGGAGAAGAGATGAAGTTGAAATACTTACCACTCAGGAATATGGCCTCGAACACATTCTACCTCGTCACTGCCCGGACCCGCCTACCCCCGGGACCAGTGGGGACCCCCAATCACCACATTAGTAGCTCCTTGTCTTGGTCCCCTAATCTCTCAGTGGCATCCGCAGCCCCTTTCCTGAAAGCCCTCCATCCCTATATGTTCTTACCAGTTCTTATTTTGATGTCTTCTTCCTCAGTCCCTGCCCCATGATCCCCCTGGGGCTCACTTAGCCCAAGCTCCATCCTGCCCAGGCTCAATGCCTTGCTCTTGGTGGGACCCAAGTGGAAGAAAGGTGGGTGAGGGCAGAGGGTCTAGCCCCACCCCTTTCTTCTTCTAGACCTACTGTGAGTGAAGTGAAGAAGAGTCCCTAGATACTGGGGACCAAAGGTCAGGCAGGTGACCAAAATTATGGTAGAATTTAGCTGCCTGTGAAGAGGGTAGGTCTGTAGAAACAGCAGTTATTTAGCCCCAGGCCACTATTACCATCCAGAGACACACCCTAGTGTGGCCCAGCTGCCTGGTTCTCTAAGAGAAAGCTGGAGTTCTATAAGAGAATTCTGGAGTTTTAGGTTCAATTCCTATACATGTTGTAGCTACTACTTAGATGCCTTTTCCCCACAATACTCTGGATTGAGCTTAGACGCTCACAAATATTAAGCAAACATCTCACTACTGAGCTACACCCCAAGATCTCATTTCATTTTTTATTTTGAGATGGGGGTCTCACTAATTGTCCAGGGAGGCCCTGGGGTTTGCCACCCTTCTGCCTCAGCCCCCAAGCATTTAGGAGTCACAAGCCTATGTAACTAGACCTATGGAGACACACTTTAAAGTTCCAGGAAGCAGAGTTCCCAGGCCAGCAGAAGTGTCCTTTCGGTCTGTAAAGTACTAATCTGTAGTTTCACTGGATTAAGGAGTTGTTGAAAAATGAAACCAGGATTCCATACTTTTCCCACTGGTGTCCAGGAGCCATTGAGCTGTGACAGGAGGAAATGGAATGGCTGTGGAGAAGCTAAGGGTGGGGCTCAGGAGGGAGCTGGCACTGGGATGTTTATGGCTTCTTTAGGTTCTGTCATTTAAAGACTATGTGATCTGGTTGGGGCTTGGGCCAGTGGTCCAGCCCTTGTCTATATGGACAAAGCCCTGGTTTCATTCCCAACATCACAAGAGTAAAACAAAACAAAACAAAAACCTCCAGCATAATGTTGACAGGGTCAACATCTGGCAGCTGGTTCTAACATCACAGTTTGTGCGATGCTCTCCCTTAAGCAAAGACAATGTGCTCAGTTGTTATTCCCAGTTCACTAAATCTAAGCCTTGGGGCACCACCAAGCCCAGAGGTCTGAACTCCAGGCAAGAAACTAGGATAAAAATCATCTGCTAGGGCAGGAATCCAGATAGGCCCTTGGAGAGCTGAGGCAGGAGGAGGATTGACTTGAGTTTAAAGTCAGCCTGAACTAGAGTGAGATCTTGTCTCAAGAAGAAAACAAAACAACAACATTAATAAGGTCAGAGATTCTACTGACCTACTCAGGAGAGACTGGGATCTAGTCAGGGAGGGCCAGGCTGGGGTTTAGTCAGGGGGAGAGCCAAGTGTTTGCTGAGTTCAAATCTGCTTTTCAAACCAACTTCCTGGGGCCAGTTATGCCACCTCTCTGAGCCTGTTTAAATCTGGATAATAGGGGCTCAAAAGTAAAGAGCACAGGGCACTCTTCCAGAAGACCCAGGTTCAATTCCCAGCGTCCGCATGGCAGCTCACAGCTCTCTGTAACTCCAGTTCCAGTTCCAGGGGATCTGGCACCCTCATGTGGACATACATGCAGGCAAAATACCAATGCACATAAAACAAACAAATCTTTGAGAAAAATGAATTGGGATAATAAAGACATAAAGGTCATCAGGGAAAGGATGCATATGCTCCTCACACCATAGGCTCCAAGTAAACGGGACCTCCAGATAAGTACAGACCACTCCCCTTTGGCTTCCTAGTCCTGAGCAGAGGATCCTGCAGAAACACCTGTGGATCCTGGCCCTTTTGGGAAGGGACTTGTTAGACCTTCCTGTCACTCCCCAGCCCAAAGCCCTAGGAAGCAGATGACTTCCTGAGATGCGTGTGCACCTCATTGGCTTTCTCTGAGCTGTATCCTGGGGTCTCCTGGGGAGGGGACTTTGTGGGCCTTATAGAGGCTAGAGGCAGATGAAGACCTTGGCACAGGGCCCACCTTAGGGTTGGCTGAGTCAGGGGCAAGTCTAGGCTGAGGACTGACATCTGGAGTGTTGTTTATTTCTATTTTTGGTGCTTGGGATTGACCCTTGAGTCCAGACCTCACTCGGCAATGATTCCATTCTCCTCCCTCCTATAAGATTCTGGAAACTTGACTTTTCTTCCTGGGGTTGTGTGACCTTCAATGAACCCAGAAAGGGAGTCAGAGACCCTAAAGTGGAAGAAGGGAATGGAGAGACAGCAGGCATGACAAAGGAGGAGCCACTGTGACGCCAGGCTAGGACAGAATTGAAGGGAGAGAGAACCCTTTAAGGAGATCTTACAGGGCAGAGAAGGTAGGAACTCCAGCCTAATTCATAGAGCTGGGAAGCCCACATCTGGTCCCGTCCCCTAGACGTGTCTGTCCTGTCTTGGGTGGAGAAGGGTGGAGAAAGGGAGCCAGGTGGAAATGAAAAGCAGAACAAAAGAAGGTTCCACAGCCCTGCGCTCACACGGCGTCTGAGCCATTCTCAGCTGTGTGAAATGGAGCCAGCCTTTCACTTAACCTCTCTGCCTTCAGTTGTCTCCATGACAGAGTCCCTCATGCTGTCTTCTTTCCCCCACGGGCTACTTGGAAGCATCTTGGAAGAGAGAGTTGGTATTTAAGCGCCTACAGGGACACCCTAGATTGAGACACTTCTGGGAACTGAAGGAGGTGATTAAGTTCACAATGGACTCCCATACTTCGAGAGTCCTTCCTCAGGAGAGAACCACAGAGGATGTGGGCTTGCACAATAGCTTCCCCTTTGAGGGTAGGGTAGCTGCAGGGCCCTTTGTTCTTCTGGAAGCCGCGGAGCACTCTGGGCCAACAGTGCCATCTGGTGGCTGAAAGGAGAACTTCTCAGAGCATCTTCGGTTCACCAGCCAGGGTGGAGTGGTCCGAGGCGGAAAGAAATGGACACAGGTGCAGGTACCTTAGAGTAGCATCTGGGAGAAGCAACTGCACGAGGAGTGATTTTTCCATCAGGGTTGAGACCTTCCCACCGTTATAGGAAGCCACTGTGCCCCTCTGAGAGAGGCTGTTTCCTACCTGCAGAGCGGAGATGAAGTAACAGCTGCCCCTAGTTATCAGTCCTCCAAAGATGCTGCTTCAATCAGGCAGGGAACTGAGACTCTCAGAAGGGATTCCAGGTCCAATGCCAGGTCACTGATCATCCACAAGTCTCAAGCACTCAGAAGGCCCGCTTCCCCCCTTCCCATCGAGAAGACATCGTTTCTGCCCTAGAGACCATTTTAGTTAATGTTGGGTCCCGTGTGGTGAAGGCTGGAGGTCGTGAAGAATTGAAAAGAAAAGTGGGGGTAGTAAAAAAAGGCATATCCGAGGACCATGTGATGCTGCCGTGTGAGTCACATCCCTGAAAGGGGACAGGTCCAGAGGAGGCAGAGACCAGCCAAGATATGCAACCTGCTGTTCCAGAACAAGGTTTCCTGCTAGTGTGGGGACCCGAACTGGTGCTCTGGCAAGTGACAGCTGGAACAGCAAAGAGCCTGAAGGCTGGTCCAGCAGAGCTTCCGTTTGTATAAAATGGCTGGCACACTTGGCCGGTCTTGCTTGAGGACTACAGTGGGTGAGGAAGTTCAGGGCACAGTAGAGACTTGCCCAAGGCAGATGTCAGGCTGGAAATCTCTCCAAAGCTTTTTTTTTTTTTTTTTTTAAGATCAGTATGTGATTTCTCTTCCTCTATCCAGACTGTGCTTTCTGAGACTGCAGTGACTCACAGAGCTTGCCTGAGAGTGCCAGAGAGCTCATGAGAAGGTGGCTGACGTGTGAGGACGATCACAAAGCCAGCATCAAAGCTGTCCACGTGGGCTTTTTGTTGTCAAGCTGCCTTGAACTCGCAGAAGAGCAGAACTCTCAGGAGGCTGGCACTGAGGGCCACTTGGGATGCAGAGGAACACCACGGGGCGAACTGATGGAGTATTTTCTGCGAGTGCTGGTAGAAAGGACCGGGAACATCCACAGCAAGAGTGGGGAAGGCAGAGGATGGGCCTGTGCCTCTGCTGTGCACTCTGGATTTCCCTGCAGCTTTTCTAAACGGAGCTATTTCTTGTATGTAATAATTAAGGAGAAGCAAATTGGGGAGACCGCGGTTTGGTGAAGCATTTTCCCTTTTATGGCTGAGTAAGAAATTGCCTACTTCTTACTTTCTAATAGCCTTGCTTTTGTGCCTGGTACCATAGGCACAATGGCTGATCCCTGAATGCCCAACCAACCCCAACAGCTCCTCATTCTGAGCAGTAGCAGGAGCAGAAACAAAGAACCTGTGGCTCCCGATGAAAGTGCCTCCTGCCAGCGCCAGTGACTGCTGTGGCTCTCGGGGGGCCACCCCTGAGAGCCAGTGAACGTCACACCTAGTCTTGCTTCTTAGTTGGAACCCTAGGGCCTAAGCTCCTCGGTATCCTTCTAGATGTTCTTCCCCCTCCTCTCCACCCTTGCTTACACTTCAAGCTCTAAGCATTGCAGAGCCCAGTGACAAGCCCCAAGCATCCCTACAGCAGGCAAGTTAGCCTCCGTGGGCCTGCGTCTCTGTCTGTGAAAACGAAGGGTTGAGCTTGATCCATGGTTTCCAGACTCGAGCACGGAGCAGTTAGAGGGCAAGTCGGAGACGAAGCAACTGATTCGATTGTTCTAGGAAGGATGTATACATACTACGCAGTGGGTTTTCCTCTACTCTGTATCTAGTTTACATCTCTGATAGGTTCCCAGGTGGTACCGATGCTGTTAGTCCGGGCGACCGCAGCTCTTTGAAAAGCACTGGGCCAGATGAATTTCATGCAATGCTAAATGTACAAGATGATGCTTGCCTTCAGCAGTGTGTGCAGCTAGAAGGGATTAGCAACGTCTGTCCTGAGTAGCTATCCTGATGCAGAACAATTGCATGCATCTGTCCGAGGTCTCTGAGACCAGCAGGCCATTGTCTAAAGAGGGTAACTTCTTACCCGGCTCCGAACTCACCTCTGTTGCGTCTGGGTGACACCAAGTCCGAATGAGACTGTGATTCCTCAGGGACTCATCCCCCACGGCAATGCTGGTGATCACAGACTTGTCCAGCTGTGAGCAAGATGACAAGGACGAGAGAGAGAGAGAGAGAGAGAGAGAGAGAGAGAGAGAGAGAGAGAG
>JADRCD010208525.1:40077-69124 GCA_019843815.1 Montemys delectorum | reverse complement strand
AGAGAGAGAGAGAGAGAGAGAGAGAGAGAGAGAGAGAGAGAGAGAGAAAGTTGAAGGTAGGGTCACTCACTATCCCATATCTGTCCATCCATCCCATGGCACGTTCCACCCTCACCTGGATGATGAGCCTTGTGAACGGTTCTGTGATAACCTTGAGAAGGTCTGGGGCATCACGGCCGCCACGGATGTTGAAGGAGGCAACCACGAGCCCGGTGACGTGGTGCAGGTAGCCCGTGGCAGCCTCCAGGGGCAGCAGGACCAGAACAGACAGCCAGTTAAAACAGTCATGCACAGTCGCCCCTGCAAAAGCCCTGAGCAGGGATGTCACGTTGCAGGACAGCTAGACCCAAGGTGTGCCCAAGCTGACAGGTCCAGGCGCTCGGTTTCTGCCTTCTCCCCAACAAGTGTGAGCCCCCAGCCTCCTTCCCCAGCTCACCGCCTGAAGTCAGTCCTGTCCCCCGCCTGCATCAGGGCCACAATGGTGTTGGTGACAGACGTTCCGATGTTGGAGCCCATGATGATCGGAATGGCGGAGCTCACCTCCAACACTGGTGAAAGAGGGACCTCTCAAATGCCTGGGATGCTGCAGGAGTTGTCCTACAATAACTCCTGTGACCTGAGTTCCAACCTCAGACAGCCACAGCCGTTTCCAGTACACTCTTGACTTCCTAGGCTGAGTCTCACAGGTCCATGTATACACACACACTGTGTATTTACTTGTGTGTGAGAATATCCACGTGTGACAAGATTCGCAGGCTCTGACCAGAGCATGTCCACGCGCTACTCAGGATGGACATCTACATGCAACTGTGTTGTGGGAACTCACACCTTGTGTAATCCACATGTTGTGCCTGTGCAGGTGTGCCTTACCACAAGAGGGATCATCAGTTTTATGTGTCAGCTTGGCTAGCCTATAGTACCCAGTTAAGTTTAAGTAGGTTATTTTTGTGTGTCTGTGTGTGTGTGTGTGTGTGCATGTGTGTGAGTGTGGTAGAAGTCCGAAGAATTCAGGTGTAATTACCATGTGACAGCATCTCTTGCATAACCTGGAGCTAGTTGGTAGCCATGGTGCTCCAGCAATTCCACCGCTGCCCCCGGCACTGGTGTGTATGCAGCCATGCCTGGCCTCTTATGTGAGTACTGGAAATTCAAACCTGGGCCTTCATATCATGTAGCAAGCACTCTGACCAAGACTCCCTCACCCCAGGTAAAGGAGATGGTTCATGATGATCTTGGAGGGCATCAACCAATGGGATGAGAGAGTCTCAAGTGTGAAACTGAAGCTTCCTGGAGGGGGAAACTTCACCTGTAGCTCACAGGATTGGCTTCCGCCTACACATTCTGCCCTTCTGAATCACTCACACTGGAAATGTCAGACTTGGGCACCCAGCCACACAATCTCAAAAGTCAATTCTTTTTTTTTTAATGATGTATCTATTTTTATTTCATGTGCACTGGTGGTTTGCCTGCATGTATGTTTGAATGAAGGTGTCGGATCCTCTGAGAGACTGATCTGCCATGCAAGTACTGGGAATTGAACTCTGGTCCTCTGCAAGAGCAGCCTGTATTTTCCTGACCACTGAGAGCATCTCTGTAGCCCTGTAATCAGTTCTTTGCAATAGATTACATGCATGTGGTGGCTTTTTCTGACTGGCTCTCTCTGGCTTTCCTGAGCAACTGTGTGGCTGAATGAGCATGGCTTTCCAGAAGCTGTGGCCCCCCCCCCCTTTGCCACACTCCCCAGCTCCTGAAACTCTTTCCTGACTCGGCTCTTGGCCCTGCTTTAGAGGACAGTGTGAGAGGTGCTGGAGCCCCACCCTTCCCCTCGGCCTCCTCAGCAATTCCTCACGCTTGCCCCAATCATGAAGGACCAGGGCCCTGGGCTCTGTCCCTGGCCATGCTGGGCCGACTCACAGCCAGAGGAAACCATGCTGACAATGATGGATGTTGAGGTACTGGAGCTCTGCACCAGGACTGTCACCAGGATCCCCACCACCAGCCCTGCCACTGGGTTGGATAGGATGGCGTTGTCCTTGAAGATATCCCCAGCCACCTTCCCTGCAGAACACAAGCCAGCATCAACTAAGGCCCTTCTGAACCCTTCTCCTGACCTCCCTGACCCGGGCCTTACCTCCAGCCAGCTGGAAGGCGGAGCTGAGCACGTCCAGGGAGCAGACAAAGAGGTAAAGGAAACCCAGCATCAGTGGCACCTTCAGGAGCTTCGTGCCAACCTGGGCAAGCTTCTGGGACAGCCTGGGCTCTGGAGGTGGGGCAGGCATGAATACAGTGGACAGAACACTAGAGCAAATGACTACCCATACTTCCACTGTCCCCCAACTTGGCCCACCTGGCTTTTGCTCCTCTTCCTGGGCTAGCTTGGCAGGTAATGGGTCATGACATTCCAGGACTTCCCCATAGGGACAGCTGTGCTCTGTGAGGGTTACCGGGCTCAGACTGGAGATGGCATAGGTGGATGTCCCAGGAATCCTGTGCAGGACTGAGGAGGGAGGGTGATTAGGAATTCCCAGAGGCCTCAGCAGCCCAGGAGAAACAGGTAGAGAGACAGCAGGTAGGCAACTGTGGGCAAGCAGATCTCAGAGTTTGGGAGTAATACTTACCTTGTGGGCTGGGCACGTAAGCAAAGGCTGCCCCGTGCACCATGTGTCTCCCACGGACTGGAAGTGGGGAGACAGCCGGTCCCCCCAATCTCTCACTGTAGGACATCATGTTGGGCACCCACAATGAGTCCTATGTATAAAACAGGTTGGGATAGATCTGACAGCTGCTGTGTCTGGGGCACTCATACCCACGTAGGTGATGATTTAGGGTCTGGGGTTCTGTTCATCCTTAGACACCCAGGCGCTTGTCACAGACCTAAGCAGTCATCCATCCATCCAGTAAGGTTTTGTAGCTGTTTTGCTTTGCTGGAAACAGAACCTAGGGCCTCAGCATAGGAGGCAAGCACTCCAATGTTGTGGCACATCTCCAGTCCCAACAAGTGTTTCTTGTATGTGTAGTGTTTGCTAAGTTCTAAGTGAGATGCTCAATTAAAAACACATATAGCTGCAGGGCAGTGGTGGCACACGCCTTTAATCCCAGCACTTGGGAGGCAGAGGCAGGCAGATTTCAGAGTTCGAGGCCAACCTGGTCTACAGTGTGAGTTCCAGGACAGCCAGGGCTACACAGAGAAACCCTGTTTGGAAAAACCAAACCAAACCAAACCAAACCAAACAAAACCCCAAAAGAAAACCCCAAAACAAAACAAAACAAAAAACCACATATAGCCACTGCTCTCAAAGTCTAGTGAGGAGACAGCTGCAAATGATGTAATGTCTCAGTGAATAGAAATGGCAACCAGGTATTGTGATGAATACAGGCACCAATATGCCTAGAGTGTCCCACGGCAGGGCAGGGCAGGGCAGGGCAGGGCAGGGCGGGGCACGGCAGGGTAGGGCAGGAGAGGGGCTCTTGAGAGAAGAAAGAACAGGGATTGTTTTAGCTCAGGGGGAGCAGAGCAGACTGGGCTGGGGTTGGGATGCCATGGGGAGCAGGAAGAGGAAACCCAGAAAGAGCTGTGGTGAAGGGACAGGAATAGGGTTGGGACATGGGGGCCCTGGGACAGGAATAGGGTTGGGACATGGGGGCCCTGGGCTCACCTTGACTGTGGCTCAGCTCCAGCTCAGCTTCTCAGGGAAATCTAAAGAGGAACGAAGACCCTCCTCTTTATACCCTCGGGTCAAGGGCAAAGTCCTTAATGAACTAAAAGAACTTTAGCTGCCTTCTCTCTTTTCTCCATTAAATTAACTTTACCCCCAAGATTCCTTCCAGTTAATTGCTAATCTTCAGCTCTGCGGGGGGAGCCGATGGCCAGGCTGTCCTCTCTCACTACACCAGCACAAATCACAACCCACAGGGCACAGGCTCATCCCTGCCCTGGACAGAGACCCTGACACCCCTCTGGTAACCTTGTTCTTAGGGTCCATTTTGCTTATGAATGGACAGGACTCCCCAGAGAGTGACCCCGACATCTGGTGACCTTGCCATGCATCTGGATGCCGGTGCAGCTGTGTATATCTCGACAGCTGTGTATGGCTCAACAGAGGGGAGTCCAGGGGAGAATCCCAGTGAGGCTGCATATTTGAACCATGGAGCATCTGCAGGGCTTAATAATGGATTAAGATGTGAGATTGAGAGATCATGGAGTAGCTGCCCAGACCAAGAAGAGATGGCTCTGCAGTTTAGAATCCTTCTTAAAGTGTTGATATGGGATATGTCAAAAGAGCACCTTGAAGCAGAGACAGCAGCTGAGATGCTGAGGAGAGGCCCAGGGGAGAGATGACATGGCTGAACTAAAGTGGGCTCAGGAGGAATAGAGGACAGGAAGCTCCCCAGAGGCATTGGGAAGGAGGAAGAGGGACAGTTGGGATCTGAAAGTATATGGTATGCAGTAAGTCCTGTGGGAAAGAGTTCACGGGAGCCACATCCCCAACCCCAGCAAGCGTTTCATGGATTCGGAGTAGATCCTAAGTTCTGAGTTAGATGCTGGGGTACAGTCCTAAGTGAAAACACGCATAGCCACTGCCCTCAGGATGTTCAAAGTCTGGCCAGGAGACAGCTGCAAATGATGTAATCTCTTAGCGAGTAGAAATGGCCACCAAGTGTTATGACAAATGCAGGTGCCCTAGAGCAGTGGTTCCAAGCCTTCAGAACACTGCAAGCCTCTAATACAGTTCCTCCTGTTGTCCTGAACTCCAACCATAAAATTATTTTCATTGCTACTTCATAACTATAATTTTCCTATGGTTATGAATCCTAATGGGAGTACCTGTGTTTTCTGATGGCCTTAGGGCTTCCTCTGTGAAAGGGGCCCCCTTAGGCAACGCACAGGTTGAGAACCACTGCACTAGAGTGTTCCATGGCAGGGCAGGGGTCTCAAGAGAAGGAAGAGGGTGGGATCCTTTAGCTCAGGGGGAGCGAAGCAGGCTAGGCTGGGGATGTGATGTCTGAGGAAGCAGGAGAGGGACCACGTCAACAGCAGAGGTGATGGGCTAGAGACAGGGCTGAGAGACTGTGCCTGGGGCCACCTCGAGGTCCTCCATCAACAGAGCTTCAAGACTCCCCAGGTGCCCTCTGATTACTCATGGTCCCTGGAACTGCAGATCCACATAGTATCTTCGGGGCAACATTTACCTAACCTTTCTCTAAGGAAGACAGGCACTTCTGCACATTCCTGCTTCAAATTGAGCAAGGTTAACTGATGAGTACTTCAGTCTGGGCATAGTGACTCTCCACTGACTCTCTGTGAAGTGGCAAGGAGCACAGAGCAAGCCCAGCTTGGTCAGATTCCAGCTTTACCTCAAAGTGATAATGTAGGCCACAGAATGCTCAAAATGGAGGGGAAGGGATGCAGGGTACAACTGGAATTGGCTTTTTGATGCTGAAGATGAAACACGAGGCATTGCATAATGCTACAAAAGTGGTTTGGCCCTTACATTTTAGGCAGGATGACCCTAAATTTGCTTGGTCAATTTTTTTTTGACAGGGTCTCACTATGTACTTCTGGCTGTCCTAGAACTCATAGAGCCGACTGGCCTCAAACTCACAGAAATCTGCCTGCCTCTGCTTCCCAAGTGCTGGGATTAAAGGTGTGGAGCACTATGCTCAGTTTGAAATCTTGGTTTATAACTGTCAATCTGGATATCCATTTCACTCTGAAAATTACCCTGCTTTGGAGAGCAGTTCCAACAGCTGTGAGGAACGGAAGCAAAGGACTAGCAATTATGGAATAGTAAGTAGAGTGGATTTAGAGACTGAAGAGATGGCTTAGGGATTAAGAGCACTGGCTGCTTTCCCACAGGACCTGGGCTTGGTTCCCATCATCCACATAATGGCTCACAACCTTCTGTAACTCCAGTTCCAAGGGTTCTGATGCCCTCTTCTGGCCTCCTCAGGCATCAGACACACACTTGATACATAGACAAAGTACTTATGCATATAAAATAAAATAAAAATAAGAAAACTTTGTACTGGATATCTCTTTTTTTTTTTTTTTTTTTCGTTTTTCGAGACAGGGCTTCTGGCTGTCCTAGAACTCACTCTGTAGATCAGGTTGGCCTCGAACTCAGAAATCCGCCTGCCTCTGCCTCCCAAGTGCTGGGATTAAAGGTGAGCGCCACCACCACACGGCTGTACTGGGTATCTTTATGTCAGCTTTACATATAAGATTGCATTGTAGGCAAGCCTGAAGGGCATTTTCTGAATTAGTAAAACTGATGGTGAAGGGCCCAGCCCATTGTGGGTGGGGCCAATCCCTGGGCTGGTAGTCCTGGGTTCTATAAGAAAGCAGGCTGAGCAAGTAATGGGAACGAGTCAGTAAGCAGCAGCCCTCCTCCTGCCTCCAGGTTCCTTCAGTGATGGAGTACAATGTGGAAGTGTAAGCCCAACAAACCATTTCTCCCCGAGTTGCTTAGGTCATGGTATCTCATCACAATAGCAACCCTAACTAAATCAGCACCAGGATAGTGGGGTATTATAAGCTATGGCTGACCTGACCATATTGTTTAGGTGAGGACTATGGAAGGACTTTGAAATTTTGTGCAAGAAAAGCCATTGAGTGCTCAGTGCTTGGTGAGCTGTTGTGCAGGAGGTGGAAAGACCAGAATGTTGAGGGCCATGCAGAAGATGAAAACTTGGCTTGTGAAGTTTCAGAGGGAAACTTAGAGACTATCAGCATCAGTTGCTGTTTTGAATTAGGATTCTGATGTTCTGGTCAGCTGGGGTTGAAGCATCAGCAGTGATTAACAAGATACTGGAACTACTAAAGTGAGATCTTTGCTTTGCTGGTCACCTGGAGCTGAGAAATGACTGGGAATTAAGAGGGGACCAACATTGTCTCGATGAAATCTCCTGGGAAGTGTTTTCTGAGAGCACAGAGAAGCTGTGTTCCAGAGGCAGACAAGGCTGTACCTCACGGTGGCAACTGAACTTGGCAGTGTCAAAGAGTTACGAAGGTGGTACCGGTTTTGAAGATATAAAGGGATCATGGAGAGCAGCTAAGGCTTAACACTGTGAGGGTCAGGAGTGGCCATTGGTGAAGGTGCAGCCTCAGGGGTAGGTGAAATCCCAGGATTGGAAGGGATGTGCAGAGAATTTTAAACTTGGCACCATGAAGAGAGCTCAAGAGAAGCTAAAGGTGAGAGTGCAGTCCAGTTGCAATGGAGGACACCAGACATTTTTGGAGATGCCAGTACCATGGAATGACCATCCAGGGCGGCAGCAGTGGAGTGGAGCCCCTTGGAGCCTACAAAGCAAGTTGTGTGCACTGCAGAGGGCAGAGCCAGAGCAGTAGCTCTAAGCCCTCGGAGGAGCCCAGAAGACGGGGAGTGGATCCCAGATGGACACTGTATTGTTCACACAGTTGGAGTCTGGTTTTGATTTGCACTGACTGTGAAAGTGCTCTGGTTCTTCCCTCTTGAAGTAAGGTTGTGTTTAATTTATTTTTGATTTGACAAGAGCTCACAGTTAAAAGACTGAATTTTAAAAGAGATTTTAGGTTAAAACAAAACAAAACAAAACTTTGAATTAAAAAGAAAGAAATAAAGAAATAAAGAAAGAAAGACAAGGTGATTTTTGTTTGTTTCTGGAGACAGGATTTCTCTATGCCCTGGATGTCCTGGAATTCGCTTTGTAAATCAAGGTGGCCTCGAACTTACAGAGATTTCTCCTGCCTCTGCCTCCCAAGTGCTGGGAGTAAAAGCATATGCCACCCCTGCCCAGTAATAATGTTTTTAAAAATCAGGGATGATGAAGCCGGGCGGTGGTGGCGCACGCCTTTAATCCCAGAACTTGGGAGGCAGAGGCAGGCAGATTTCTGAGTTCGAGGCCAGCCTGGTCTACAGAGTGAATTCCAGGACAGCCAGAGCTATACAGAGAAACCCTGTCTCCAAAAAACAAAAACAAAAACAAACAAAAAAATCAAGGATGATGGCATATCCTTTAGTGTTAGCATTTGGGTGGCAGAGGCAGGGGGATTTCTGTGAGTTGCAGGACAGCCAAGGCCATAGAAAGACCCTGTTTATTTGTTTGATATTTAAACTGTACCTTCCTTCCTGGGGGATGATCGATGACTAGAATAAACAGCTAATTATTTAACAAATAATTACAAATAACATAATGCTCGGAAAAGAACAGATATGATTCTAAAACACTGTGGCCGGGGCTAGAGAGATGGCTCAGTGGTTAAGAGCATTGATTGTTCTTCCAAAGGTCCTGAGTTCAAATCCCAGCAACCACATGGTGGCTCACAACCATCCCTAATGAGATCTTACACTCTTTTCTGGTGTGTCTGAAGACAGTCACACTGTACTTATATATAATAATAAATAAATCTTTTTTTTTTTTTAAACAAAAAGCGCTGTGGCCTTCACACCCAAGCACTTCTGAAAGCATGCAGTCTGCCAGCATCCCCTCTTCTTGTCTCACTCATCCAAGCCTGTCTGCCTCCTCCCTCACTGGTGACTGGGCTGCATGTCCACAGTGGTGTTTCATATCCTCTGTACACGTGGGCTCTGGAGACGGCCCCCTGTAGACCTTCCTAAGGTTAGCACCTGGTAGTTGTGTGTGTGTGGGGGGTCCGGTTATGGTAGGGAGAGGTCCCCGAGAGGATAAGCCATCTGTGGGAGGGAGGCACAGTCTGTCAGACGGGTCTCTGACAGGAGTACGCTGAGATCCTCACACCATCCTCTGCTCCTTCGTGTTCACTGTCTTTGAAAACAGCACCCAGGTCCCGGATCCCAGCCAGATACCAGGAGGCATCTCTGACTCTTGTTTCTTCTCCAACCCTTCTTCTAACTCTTCTCCCAGCAACCCCTCCCCCACCACGCTTCCATAATCTTTCAGGAGCTGTCTGCCCAGCATCTCTGGGGCTGCATCCCAGGTGGAACCACTTTACTCTCCTGGAGCCCAGGTGCTCTGCCTGAGCTTCCCTTCATTGTTCCAGGTCTTTTTTTCTAAAGGAAGTAGCCAGTGGTCTTTTGTTACATTTTTACTTTAGTATGTGTGCTTACTCAGAGGACAACTCCAGGGAGACTGTTCTTTCTGCCATGTGGGTCCTGGAGAATGAACTCAGGTCCTCCAGCTTGGCAGCAGACGCCTTGACTTGCTAATCCACCTGAGGGTCCACAGCCAGTGACCATCTGGAAACCCAAGCCAGGTGCCATGGTGGCTCCCACCTAGGTGCCTAGCTCTTAGATGGCTGAAGCAGGAGACGTACCAACCTGGCCTATGATGAGGTGAAGACAAGGCCATCCCGAGGCACGACTTGTGAGACAGGAGACAAGCTGATTGTGGATGTACGTCTCACTCCCTTTAAAATCCTGCTTCTGTTACCAGCTTAGCCTATTGACCAACACCCGGCCCCAGTGTGAAGGGGCCAGCATGCATCAGGGCTTCATGCTCACCTGCTGATCTTAGGTTGTGCCTTAGGAGTTACACCTTAGAGAAAGCATGCATTATAAAGAGAACAGAGATCCAGGAGGAGATAAGAATTGTACCCACGGATGGCCTTGTCAGGCATCAATGGGAGGAGAGGCCCTTGGTCCAGTATAGGGGAATAGGGGGTGGGGAGGTGGGAGTGGATGGGTGGGTGGGGGAACACCCTCATAGAATCAGGGGGGGGGGGAGATGGGATAGGGGGTTTCCAGGAGGAGGGAAAACCAGGTAAGGGGATAACACTTGAAATGTAAATAAATTAAGAATAAATAAAATAAATAAAAACAAAAATAAATAAATAAACAGACAAGAAAAAAAAAAAAAAAAGAATTGTACCCACATTTAAAGAGGGCAGAGCAAGAGAGACCAGCATAGGAGATGATGAAGAGGTATACCCGATCAGGAGGAAGAACAAAGGACCAACTGCCCCAGATACCAGGGTGGACCAAGTTTTGAGAGACACACTGGTCTGCTGGGCCAAATGTTGCTGAGATGTAACTCAAGAACAAAGCAAATTTAGCATCCAGGAGCCTGGTTGATCTTGGAGAGCCAGGTCGAGGGAGGAGCAAGCTGTCCTGTGTGGGGTAAATGGCGACAGCAGGGCCAGGCTCAACCGGAGAGGCTAACATATATTGAGTTTCAGCACACCAGCTAAAAACAAAACAAAACAAAACCAAAAACGATTCCCCCAGGGCAACGCAACAGCTGAATGACAGGGAAAATGTCTCCAGGACTAGATAGAGCAGGCTGTGGAATAAAGCAACTAGCTGAGGTCTCAATTAATTAAATTAACTGTTTATTTACTTATTTGGATGTTTTGCCTGCATGTATCTGTGCACCACATGTGTGCAGTGCCTAAGGAGACCAGAAGAGGGCGTCAGATCCCCTGGAACTGGAGTTCTAAGAAATTGTGAGCTGCCTTGTGGATGTGGAGAATTGAACCTTTTCCTCTAGAAGAGCAGCAGCCAGTGCTCTTAACTGCTGAGCTGTCTCTCCAGCCCTGATTCCTTAGTTCTTAAGATCAATTTGGGGTTGGTTGGTTTGAGACAGGGTCTCCCTGTGTAACCAGTTTCCCTGAAACCTGCTATGTAAATCAGGCTGGTCTTGAACTTGCAGAATTCCCATTTGTTACGGGACATATGTGGATCTGCTGGATTACAGGCATGTGCTATCACATCTGGACCATTAACTGTTTAAATATATGGTTTGCAGGCTGGAGAGATGGCACAGCGGTTAAGTGCACTGACAGCTCTTCCAGAGGTCCTGAGTTCAATTCCCAGCAACCACATGGTGGCTCACAACCATCTGTAATGGGATCTGATGTCCTCTTCTAGTGTGTCTGAATGACACAGTGACAGTGTACTTACATATAATAAATAAATAAATCTTTTAAATATATGGTTTGCCTTATGTGAAGTTTTTCAGTAGACCCTAAAACCTGGGAATAATTGAGGGGAGACAAAGCAGCATTCAGAACCACTTTTTTCCATACACTGGATTTTTATTTTTTCAGAGAAGGTCTGATTGGATTGCCCAGGCTAGCCTTGAACTCATGGTTCTTCTTCTACCTTAGCCTCCTGAGTGCCTGGGTTATGAAGCTGGAGCCCTCAATCTGGATTGACTAGCCCTGTGATCCCACAGAGTTGTTAATCAGTATTGTCAGAACTCCTGGCTTCTCTCACAAGCATGTTATTAACTTAATAAACTTATAAGCCTCACCGTGTGTCAGCACAGTGCTTGACGTGGGACAGGGCAGCGACCATTCCTTCCCAGCATCAGACAACTGTGAGGGACATGGTCCCAGCAGCAGGCTGGCTGATACAATGGGTCGTATTCCGCCACCACCCTTTATGGGCACAAAGCAGCCCCTCTCCTGGTCTCCTGACATAGTCCACCTTTGGAGAGCCTGGATTAATGATTGGTTGATTGATTGATTGATTGGAGACAGGACCTCACTACATAGCCTTTGGCCTAGAACTCACTCTGCAGACCAGACTAACCTCAAACTCACAGAGACCAGCCTGTCTCTGCCTCCTGAGGGCTGGGATTAAAGACATGGGTCCCCTTTCCCAGTTTGGAGAGCCTGGATTTCATTCTGGACTGCACAGCTGCAGCTTAGCTGAAGCTAGGAAAAGCCATTCTGGGAAAGACAAGACATTCTGTGACCTGATGATGCCCCAACCCAGTATAGAGAATAAGCACTCTGTAATTATTAATCTTGTAAGCCCAGGCTCTGGTCACTCATTTATGGGCAAGGCCAAAGTCTGGACAAAATAGCTGAGGCTGCTTTGAGGGTTGTGTGTGTCATTTTCTTCAGAAACCAGCTCTTCCTTACACCTCCCTCTTCTTGTGGCTCCACCCCTGACCATCACTGCTCTCAAGGTTCCAGCCACAGGGTAAGGCTGTGAGTAGCTTGCTGCCTGAGGCCGTCCCAGCCTCTAATATCTTGTCCCCCTGACTTTGAGTTCTAGTAAATTTTGAGTCCTGGGCTTGGAGCTCAGCTGCAGGTTTTGTTTTTTTTTGTTTGTTTGTTTGTTTGTTTGTTTTTGAGACAGGGTTTCTCTGTGTAGCCCTGGCTGTCCTGGAACGAACTCTGTAGACCAGGCTGGCCTCGAACTCAGAAATCCTCCTGCCTCTGCCTCCCAAGTGCTGGGATTAAAGGCGTGCACCACCACCGCCAGCTCAGCTGCAGGTTCTTGAATCCACATTCTAACCTTCTAACCTGGACTCTGGGACACAAGTCTGCACCTTGAGTGGTAGCGCCGATACTTTGGCCTTGGCTCCGATACTTTCTGTATGTTAGATTTCAGATTCTGGTTCTAGGTGCTTGGCGCCATGTTCTGGGTCCTGGCCACTCAGTTCTGGTTCTGTTCTACAGGCTACAGGCTTTTTTAGACTGAGTTCTAGCTCCTTCAGGAATAGAGAAGTGTGGTGGCCCCTGACTGATAAGGGTATCCCTGCCCACACATCTTTGCTGGACGGCTTTGAGCAAGAGCCAGCGTCATAGCTGCTTCCATGTCCTTCTTCGATCTCCCTTTGGCGCCTTCTCTTCCCCACTAGCCAATTTCCTGAGACAAGCTACAATGGCCACAGAGCAGCCCTTGTCTAGACCATACCATTCTCATTAAGAGACCATTATGGGCCTTTTCCATTGGAAACATTCATGTCCCAAACTCTTCTGCAGAGTTGTACAGTTGATACGTGATTTGCATCTGCTTCAGTGGTGCCAACTACATACGCTCCCCTCATCGGGCCCTTCATCGCCCTGTGGAAATGACCTCCAGCTTCTGCACCCTCAGAAGCCAGAGTTGCCTGACCAGCAGGCCGGGTGCCCCCTCAGTGTGCACCTTGTGCTCATTGCTGGGGGAGGGTGGATGTTCCAGGGAGCATAGTCCACTGCTGTGTCTGCATATCTTCATCGAGGGCTCCAGGTGAGCAGCCTGTGCCTCCACCTGACCCCACACAGATCCAGAACTAAGGTCACAGAGTGATGGCACACCTTGTCCCAGCAATAGACTGTTGCAGATGGAGAAGAGTAAGAAACAACAAAATTGTCTGGCAGAGGCTTAGAGCACAGGCTTGGGTTTCCTGGGCATCTGTAGGGACGGTATTGTCAGGATGAAAAACTGCTTAAAATATAGTATATGTTCTCTTCCTTCATACTATATACCCATTATGACTTCCCTTCTGCAGAGAGGAACAGCTCTGAATCATCTTGCCTGTCCACCTTTGAATCGGTGTGTGTCCGTGGCTGTGAAATATAGACCATGGAGAGCTGGTAGGTGTGGCTTCCTCTTCCTGAAGATGAGGCCTGGTTAGGCTGCTGAAGGCCCGAGACCTTGAGGGATTCTAGGAGTGAAGCAGCTGGGAGAAAGAAGAAAGGAGCCGGGCGGTGGTCCACACGCCTGTAATCCCAGCACTCGGGAGGCAGAGGCAGGTGGATTTCTGAGTTTGAGGCCAGCCTGGTCTACAGAGTGAGTTCCAGGACAGCCAGGGCTACACAGAGAGACTCTGTCTTGAAAAAACAAAAACAAAAAACAAAAAACAAAAAACAAAAAAAAAAAGGAGAAAGGAGCACTCGTGCCAGCTCATGTGGCACTGTGCCCTGCAGGATGCCATGCATTCCCATATCAGAACAACTGTGGCTGCCCACACAAGACAGCCGATGTGGCAGCCCACAAGGTGCTCCCCAGAGAGCCTGTGAGAAACACTGAGGCCCCTCCTTTTGCCAGGATATTTAAATACTTCAAAGTGGTTGGCGGGAATGCTCTGTTTAAGTTACACACACACACACACACGCTCCTGTAAAAACATTAAATTTGCTGGTCAGGAAGTTCGACTTGCATGGAATCATTTTATTGGTTTGCTGTTGGTACCCTATCTGGGATGAATAGGGGCTTGTTCATTTCTCCCCTAAAAAAGTCACCAAGGTTATTGGACAAGGAAAGAGCAGAGGGGATTTCAGTAGAAGGCCATATCAGCCAATCAAATGTGCCAGCAGTGAGGATGGTCTCAAGTCTCCAAATAAGTATTAAATTCTACCAAGAATGGCTGTACAGCAGAAATAAAGATGGATTCTTGGGGAGTTCTTTATAGTAATTAATTATTCAAAGTTGTATCTATAAGAAACTTAAAGCTAAGCTGAAGTCTCTGCATGCCCTTCCTAACCCTGGTACAATGTTGGCACATTTCTCCATCTTCTTATCAGTTTCATACTTCTAGAACTTCCTCTCCCTTCGGTACATTCTGAGTGGCTTGTGTGCTTGTTTTTTGTGTACAGATACCAGTGTGGCTTAGGAATGTGTTTCCTAAACATTTATACTGAGGATTTGTGAATTCCCTGAGTGAAGCAGTGCTGAAGGATGCTTTTTAAAGTTTTCTTCTTTTCCTTCTTTCTTTTTTTATTTACTTTTTATTTTTTATTTTTTATGTGTATGAGTATGCTGTAGCTGTACAGATGGCCATGAGGCATCATGTGTGTGGCTGCTGGGAATTGAACTCAGAACCTCTCTGCCGGCCCCGCTCACTCCAGCCCCACTCTCTCCTGCATAATTCACTGTAGCTGTCTTCAGGCGCACCAGAAGAGGGCGTCAGATCTCATTACGGGTGGTTGTGAGCCACCATGTAGTTGCTGGGATCCGAACTTAGGACCTTCAGCAGAGCAGTCAGTGTTCTTACCAGCTGAGCCATCTCACCAGCCCTCTTCCTTCCTTCCTTCCTTCCTTCCTTGCTTCCTTCCTTTCTTTCTTTCTTTCTTTCCTTCTTTCTTTTCTTTTTTCTTTTTCTCTTTCTTTCTTTCCTTCTTCCTTTTTTTTTTTTTTTTTGTTTTTTTTTTTTTTTTTTTTGAGACAGGGCCTTCTCTGTAGCCCAGGCTTGCCTGGAGATCACTATGTAGGCCAGGCTGCCTGAACTCACAGTCTCGTCTGCCTCAGCCCTCCAGTGCTGGAATTACAGGTCAGAGCCACATCTGAGAGACAGGATTTGGGGAGAATTGATTGGATCCTGAAAGACTCACTGTTATGAATGGATTGATCAATGTGTGGATTGATGGGTGATTTGGGGAGGGACTTTGTTATCAAGCATTTCTTTGCTAGCTTGCTGTCTCAGCATGTGTCCTCTACCATGTTTCAGTTTGTCAAGAAGGGCCTCTCCGGGTGCCAGCACCATGCTCTCAGACATTGTCTTAAGATTTTACTGCTGTGAACAGACACCGTGACCAAGGCAACTCTTATAAGGAAAACATTTGGTTGGGGCAGGCTTACAGGTTCAGAGGTTCAGTCTATCATCATCAAGGCAGGAGCATGGCAGCATCCAGGCAGGCATGGTGCAGGAGGAGCTGAGAGTTCTACATCTTCATCTGAAGGCTGCTAGCAGAATTCTGACTTCCAGGCAGCTAGGACGAGGGTCTTATAGCCCACACCCACAATGACACACCTACTCCAACAAGGCCACACCTTCTTTTTTTTGGGGGGAGGTTTCAAGACAGGGTTTCTCTGTGTAGCCCTGACTGTCCTGGAACTCACTCTGTAGACCAGGCTGGCCTCGAACTCAAAAATCCACCTGTCTCTACCTCCCAAGTGCTAGGATTAAAGACATGTGCCACCACTGCCTGACTTCTTCTTCTTTTTTTTTTTTAAAGATTTATTTATTTTATGCATATGACTACACCATCATTGCTCTCTTCAGACACACCAGAAGAGGGCATCAGACTCCAATACAGATGGTTGTGAGCCACCATGTGGTTGCTGGGAATTGAACTCAGGGCCTCTGGAAGAGCAGTCAGTGCTCTTAACCATTGATCCATCTCTCCAGCCCAGGGCTATACCTTCTAATAGTGCCACTCCCTGGGCCAAGCATATTCAAACCCACCACAGAGGTTCCACATTCCTGAACTGTGAGTTAGATGAACTTATATTTTTATTTTATTTTATTTCTGGTGACAGAGACTAAAGGACCTCAAGGATGCTAACCATTAAGCTACACCCTTCGCCAGTAAACCTTTTTTCCTTATAAACTATCCAGTGTGTGTTAGTCAGTATAGCAACAGGAAGTAGACAAAGACCGGTATCCCCACGTCAGATGCATTGCTTCCCTGAACAGTAGCACACTGGACATTAATACATGTTGGAGAATTTTTCTCATTAGCCAAGGATATTCCAATTATTTATTTGCTATGTGGCATAGTGGAGCATGGACCTGTCACGGTGGGTTCTTCTTTCCAAACAGCCTATCCACTTTTGATTGTTTGCCAGTTTTTGGATCATAAATAGTGCAATGGGGATGATCAGCCTTCTGAACCAACTGAATGATTCTCTAGTGGTATTGCTTTTCTATTTTTGTTTCATTTTTTAAAGATGTATTTAACCAAAAAAAAATATTAAAAAAAAAAAAAGGGGCCAGGCAGTGGTGGCGCACACCTTTAATCCCAGCACTTGGGAGGCAGAGGCGGGCAGATTTCTGAGTTTGAGGCCAGCCTGGTCTACAGAGTGAGTTCCAGGACAGCCAGGACTACACAGAGAAACCCTGTCTCAAAAAACAAAAAACAACAACAACAAAAAAAGAATATTAAAGATGTATTTATTGACAGCTGGCAGTGGTGGCACACAACTTTAATCCCAATACTTAGGAGTCAGAGGCAGGTGGATCTCTGAGTTCAAGGCCAGCTTGGGCTATAGAGTGAGTTTCAGGATAGCCAGGGTTACACAGAAAAACCTTGTCTCAAAAAAAAAGTTGTGTTTATTGGACTGGAAAGATGGCTCAGCAGGCAAAACTGCTTGCCTCTAAGTCTAATGGTCTGAGTTCAACCGTTAGGATCCACATGGTAGGAGAGAAGCAACTTCTGCAAGCTGTCCCCTGACCTCCACAGCCACATATTAAAATTTAAAATGTAATTAATTAAAAGGAATATTTGTATATATCTCTGTGTGTGACTCTGTGTCTATGTGTGTGCATCTGTGCACATATAATGGAGACCACAACAGGATGCCATGTGTCCTCATCTATCATCCTCTGCCTATTCCTCTGAGGTAGGGTCTCTCTCTGAACCTGGCACTCACATTTTTTCAGCTATTCTGAAAGCCACTAAGCCCCAGTAGTCCTCCTGTGTCTAACTCAGTCGGATGCGCAGTTTGGTGCATGGATACTGAGATCAGAGGATACTAAGATCAGAGGAACTCTGCTTTTCAGAACTGCACAGTGAGGGCTTTTAACTGCCGAGCCATCTTTCTAGCCCTATTTCTGGTTTTTAACAGAAACTCTAAACCTGCTTCCAGAACTGGACAGCCATATCAATATGTTTTCCCCTAAGACAGCCATGGCTCCTCACCAGGCATTGACATCACACAGTCCTCCTCGGACCATGCCTCCACGTCCAGCATCCTGAGTGTTAGTGAAGTTTCAGTGGCAGTCCCACCCCCACCCCCTACCCCTGCCCCAGGCTCCATGCAGTCTAGCTTTTATCACCTATCCGGTTGTTTAGAAAAAAAAAAAAAAAAAAAAAGACACAAAGGTAGCTAACCCAGGAGCTCAGCAAGTTTAAGCTTCTCCCAGCAGGAGATGAACTGTTCTCCTGGCTCCTTCAACTTTTATCAGGCCCAAAGTATACAATGTATCACTGCTCAGGGTCTCCAGTGGGGAGCTTGGTCTGTAGAGTCCACCAGCTTTGGGGAGACAGCACATCTCACCCTCCTCTCTCTGGAGCTCATGTCAGAGTCTCTTCCCATATGTCCAAGGAAATTAGAGCGAAGTTCTGTGGCTGACAGGGAAAAGATGAGGATTGTTGTCCAAGACTGTCCTGTGAGCCAAACAGCCAGGGTCTTTAGGAGTTCTGCAAAGCCTGCTGGGGAATTGTCATGGCTGGGCCCCCTGATTGTTTACTTTCCTCACAGAAGGAGGGCCAAAAAAGGTCATGGAGCTTTCACCTGAGTTTCCGGTCACCCCTCCCAACTAGTTGTATGCAATTCTTCCCTGACTATGTGGCTCTGGGGGAGAAGCTAGAAGATAAATGTGTTTAAAGAAGGGTTTGGAGCTCCATCTTCAAAGCTATGGGGAAGCCAGCTATGATGGTTTGTATATGCTTGGCCTAGGGAGTGGCACTATTTGGAGGTGTGGCCTTGTTGGAGTAGGTGTGTCACTGTGGGCATGGGCTTTAAGATCCTCGTCCTAGCTGCCTGGAAGCCAGCCTTCTCTGGTCTGCCTTTGGATGAAGATGTAGAACTCAGCACCTCCAGCCCTTTGTCTGCCTGGATGCTGCCATGTTCCCGACTTGACAATAATAGACTGAACCTCTGAACCTGTAAGCCAGCCCGATTTAAGACTTGCTGTGGTCATGGTGCCTGCTCAAAGCAATAAAACCCTAATCAAGATACCATTGTTCCTTGGGTGCTGACTTCCCGGTGTGGATGATTAAAAGACCTGTGTTCCTGGGGGAACTTTGGGGGAAATTGTTCTTCTTTTTTTTTTTTTTTCCCCGAGACAAGGTTTCTCTGTGTAGCCTTGGCTGTCCTGGAACTCACTCTGTAGACCAGGCTGGCCTTGAATTTAGAAATCTGCCTGCCTCTGCTTCCCAAGTGCTGGGATTAAAGGCGTGTGCCACCACTGCCTGGCTTGTTCTTCATTCTTGTTGGGACCTTAGAATGATGGTGGATGCTGTTTACATCACTCCCAGGGAAGCTATTTTAGCAACAGGAATCTGTCTCCTTCCTCCCACTCCTAACACCACACACATACCCTAGCACTACGCAGTTCCCTGATGCCTGTTGTTCCTATGCTTTGTTGAGCCTATTCCCGCCTACCAAGCTGGTCAGGGAAGCAGGAGTCTTGTAGTTGCGGGTCTTAGAAACCCACGTCACTATAACAAGCTCATGCTCCCAGGAAGAACCTACAGGCTTGTCTAAGGTGAAGTCAAGAAGTGGCCATTTCAGTCAGGCATGGGTGAAGTGGCAGAATGGCCATCACCTCAGCCCTGCTTTCCTGTGTTGCCTTCTGTGCATAAGGCCTTTGTGCAGATGCTCAGAAGGTGGTAGAAGATAAGCCAATAGAAATGGGATTAAAGGGATGGTGAGATGGCTCAGTGGGTAAGAGCACCGACTGCTCTTCCAAAGGTCCTGAGTTCAAATCCCAGCAACCACATGGTGGCTCACAACCATCCATAATGAGATCTGACGCCTTCTTCTGGTGCGTCCGAAGACAGCTATGGTGTACTTATGTATAATAATAAATAAGTATTTGGGACTGAGCAAGCAGGGGGGACTCGAGTGAGCCTGAGCGAGCAGGGTTGACCTGAGCGGGTAGAGGTCCTAAAAGTCAATTCCCAACAACCAGATGAAGGCTCACAACTATCTGTACAGCTACAGTGTGTGCTCATATACATAAAATAAATGAATAAATCTTTAAAAACAAGAAATGGGATTAAAATTAAAAGACTCCTTATTTTTATTTTATGTTTATGGGTGTTTTGATTGTATGTATGATTGGACACTATATATGTACAGTATTTATGAAGGCCAGAAGGGGATGTTGGATCTCCTAGAACTGCAGTTATAGATTGTTGTTAGCTGCCAAGTAGGTGCTGGGAATCAACCCCAGACCCTCTGTAAGAGGGGTCAATGCTGTTAGCCACTGAGCCACCTCTCCAGCCCCATGGATTAGGATTCTTATCAGAGTGGCTTTAGAGAACAACTTCTGAGCCAAACTCTGCCCATGGGGAATGGAATATGTGGCTGGCCAGTCCTACATCATCAGCTCACCCCAGAAACCTAGGAGCCCATTAAACAGACAAATAAAGAGAGGGGTTACCAGGTGATAGAAACCTGAAACCCTCCAGAGAAAGGCAGGGTGGGTCAGCAAACCCTGTTGATCTGGCCCACAGTTTTCAGAGATGACAAGGAGCCAGTCAGAGGAGCAGGGAGAATTGGAGCAGGTCTTGGGGGAGGGATCAGCGCAGACTCACCTGCATGCAGGGTTCCGCCTATCCCTCAAGCTACCTAGCTTCCTTCACACTTACCTCCCTAGGTGGGATCCGGCTGGGCTTCCCTCCTGAAGGCTGAGACTTTCTCAGAGGTCCTCCTTCCTTTTCTCCCTGCCTTTCCCCAGCCAGCCAAAGCAGATGAGGAAAAGAATATGTAGCCCAGCCTAGTCCCACATAAAAGCGTTAGATGCATTCCAAGGGGCTCTTAGTAGTGTATGCAGAGATACATTGTATCCCTGACAGAAACAACAGAAACAAAAAGGATACATTGATATCCTATGGACACTGTGGAGCAGCAGGATGATGGCAAAGGCACAGTGGTGGTGGGGAGAGGCTCGCCCTCTCTCCCTTTCCATTCTGCCTACCCTATTCCCACCCCCACTCCCACCCCCGCTTCCTTGTCTTCTCTAGTCTATGCCTTGAGAAGAGAGATTCTGAAATCAGGAAGTCAAGAGGTATACACTAGGATTCCTCAAAACTTCCTGGCCTGGCGCAGAGACAGTGGGGTAGTGAGACGGCACAGGGCAGAGTGGCATACAAGAAACACACCTCATGGCTGAATAATAATAATTATTATTATTATAACAGTATCATATATCCAGGACAAACCCAGCTGCCTCAAGCCAACCATAAAATCCGTATGTACAGTAGAGTCTGTGGCTGGAGGGAGGGAATGTCCACTAGAACACCCAGGTCCTACTTACATCAACTCTTTAAGGAGAGGCCAGCCCCTCCTTCCTGCCCCCTGCTAAAGCCTAGAACAAGCTGAGGAGGCTGGCACTGCCAAAGTCACCTCTTCGTGTTCAGTATGCTTATGCCGAGGGACTAGGCCCACCTTGATGGCCTACTGCGAGGAATGGACAGGCAAATCTGTGAGAGAACAGATAGCCACCCCTTCCTGGACCTTTCTGTGGGCCTGCCCATAACAGAAAGGAGCCAAAGACACTCATGGTACAGAGAGGGCATGCAGCACAGGCATGCTTGGTTTGCCCAGGCACCATGCAGACAGCCTGGCTTGTTACACAGGTGTCAGAGGACCAGGTCGGTGGTGGAGTCTGAAGGGCCCTCCCTGGGCTGAAGAGTCGATTCAGTCTACGGTGGGGCCTCCTGAGAGCCTGGTCTTTGGGAAGGAAGCTGCAGAAATTCTGGAAGGACCAGGTCCTCTTTACGAAGAAGTCCCCTCTGGTCATGGGCCCCGCTGCTCTGCACCCGATTCAGCAGCTCCACCAGGCCTGGGGATAGCCTCAGAGTTAGGGGCCCATACAGCCGAAGCACCTATACCAATGCTTCACCATTCTACTGCCTGCCTTCTATGACCTCAGCCTCCTGACTCCAGACTATCAGTATATTCAAGGGCTAATGGTCCTTAGCCCCAGCCTTAGCTCAGGGTTCTCTGATGCCACCTTTGATAATCCTCAACCCACTTCCATTATCCCTCTGACCCCATAACACCCATTGTCCTCATAGGGCACCTTCAATGTCGCAGGTGTGTCGTTTCCCAGTAGAACTACTGGTGTCTTCTACCAGCAAACTGGAGGATGATGGGGGAAGGTGACTGTCCTTGGTCTGGGTTCTTGGGAGGTATCCCTGCAAGAAAGTGGGGTCAGGGGCACAACTAGGAGGGGAGAAGCAGAGAGTAGGAAAGGGGACCCCAAGGCTCTCGGTTACCTGACTGCGGCAGGGGGATATGCTTCTGGCTTCACTCATCTTTGCATCTATAATGGACAGCACCACTGTAGGGTTTGGCCTTCCTCTCAGAAGCCCCTCCTCCTGTGCCAGAGGCACACTGGGAAACCAAGTCCCAGGGTATAAACATCACTTACCTGGAAGAGTGTCCAAAACCAGTGTTTGTGAGGCCACTGAGCTCACTAGATTCTCCAAATCCACGAGCTGCTTCTCTCCTGGCTACAGAAAGAGGTTAGCAGCTTGTGGGCTTGACCACAAAACCTTCCCTGCTGGTCTGGCTCTCCCTTAACCTCCAGCTACATCACTTACCCTGTGCAGGACCACCTGATCCAGGCTCAGGCCATGCTTGGCCAGGATGGGCTGTAGCGCCTCCTGTAGACGCTTGGTGGGCTTAGCTGAGATCCGTACCACGCGCTCTAAGCCAACCAACTCCAGCCTGCATGGGACCCTAGAGCTGTAGACTGATGGAGACCCAGGCCCCTTTCCCCAAAATAAGCCCAGAGGGGACAAAGCTGAACTGGAGAATGCAATCATTTGAAGGTGGTAAGGCTTTAGCCTAGGGGCCGAGCTCCCTGCCCAGAATGAGATCTGAGAGTTGGGGGCCAGTGAACTGAGATTTAGGGTAAGGCACTCACTGGAAGGTGATCCGGTTTTCCAGTCGCACTTCCTGGTCTGCCAGCACGGCGCAATCCTGATCCAGGACCAGGGCCTTCTGCAGATGTCAGGCAGGGTCTGAAAATCCCTTCCCTCCACTCCCAAACCATCCCCTGAGGATACTTGGAAACCACTTTCATTTCCTCCTGTGGCCTCTAGTGTGGTACCCTAAAGGTACCCTAAAGATCAGAAGGGCCAGCCCATGAATAACAGAAGGCAGAAGAGGCAGATGGGGTAAGGACCAGCGAAGTTTAAGCCTGATCAGACCAAGGCTAAGGGATCTTAAAAGTGAAAGCCGCCCTGCGGATGGTGGCATGGGTGCACACGCCTTTATCCCAGCACTTAGGAGGCAGAGACTGATGGAGTTTAAGGCCAGCCTGGACTACATAGCGAGTTTCAGGACAGCCAGGGCTACACAGTAAGACCCTGTTGGAAAAATAAAAAAGACAAAAGCAGAAGATGCTTGGGAACGCTAGATGAAGATTCCTTCTTGGAAAAGAATCTGGTTCAGGGAATCAGAGGGTTGTGAGTGTGCAAGTTAGCAGGATTCTCACTAAGGATGAGGCTCGGGGACTGGCTTACTAAGCGTGTGCCTTTCCTTCAGGTATGGGAAACTCAAGCAGACTAACTGGATACACTTACCCTCATCACTGGCCTTTGTTAGCCACCCTGGACCTTGTCTCCTGCCTCCTTGATGCCTAGGTCAGCCCCAGCCCCAACACGCACATCAGACCAGAAAGATGTAAGGCATTTGGTATAGTCCCGACACACAGTAGGTATACAGACAAGCCTGCTACTGTCTGTACCAGCATAGAACGTAGCGGGGCGGGGGGGGGGGGGGAGAGAGCTTAAAAGGGATCGTGGAGACGCTCCCAGACAGTAGGTCTGTGCTGTGCCACAGGCACAGGTGGGAGGTGGGTGGTGGAGTTATATTTAGCAGGCACAGAAGCCCATCTGGGCTGTTGGCAGCTGTTCTGGTGGTCTGAGAAAGTGGGCAGAGCGGCTCCCGTTGCTGCCCTAACACCCCAGCATCCTGGGTCCCTAAGCATGCCCTGCAAACACTCCCTTCCCTCCCTCCACCTGGGACGACCTCTCCCTACAGTTCTCCCAGACAAACTGCTCTGCCTTCCTTAGCTGCTGCTTCTCTCCAAGCCTTCCGACCAGACACACCGCCTTCCCTGAAAGAGACTTGTTCTGGAGGTTTCACTCGTAATCACCTCTTGCTTGCCTGGCTTGACTGCAGCCTGGACCTAGCAGAACACGGCCTCCCAGACAGTTCTCACGCACCTTGGCTACCTCTTGGGGCTGGAATAACTTCCTGTCATTTCCCCCTGGAGCAGCATTGTTCCCCTGGGGCTCCCTTACCTGGTGGCTTAAAAATGAGTTTCCCTAGACCTTAAAGCTTAAGGCTCATTTACACTTAATGGAAGTGTTGGGGGGGGAGGGTTAGGTTCAGTGGATATTTCTGGTGGCAGAGGTGAGGGAATCTCGCAGAGACAGCCTCAGGGGTGGGCCTGTGGGGATGACAGTGTGAAGTAGGGAGGGGGTGGAGGACCCTCTCCCCAACTTTACCTCCTGGAAACCATCAGAGTAGGGTCAGGGTGATGGGGAAAGCTGGGAACCAGGATGGTGGGGTGGGCTTGTGTGTGAGTAGGATTTTTGTGGGATATAGGTGCGTGTCTGAGAATGAATGAGGAGTCAGTGCTGGAACCCTGCAGACTTGGACACAGGAGTAGTAGGAAGGGGTCTTAGAGAGTGGACTTAGAATTAGGAGGTGCAGAGGATTAGGAAGAGAACCAGGTCATGATCAGAAAGGAGGGAAGAGTTGGGGCGGGTCATGCTCGCACCTGCTCATTGCCCACCAGGTAGACCTTAACGTCAGGCAGAGAGAGGCCTCTCTTCTCACAGATGCCTGCCAGCATGTCTCGGATGGTGAGGCCAGGTCGAGCCAGGGCCAGGGAGGCCGTGCCATCAGGTAGATACACGCAGCAGTACTTTCCCGGCCGGCTTTCGCTCTCACTCTCTCCACTTCCGAGGCTCTTTCGGTGACTCTGGTTGTGGGCAAGAATGGGCAGAGGCTGTATGTATGCACGTGAGGACATGCTGGGACACATACATGTACACTTGGAAGCAGGCAAAGACGTGTCTTGCTCCAGAAACACATGTCTGCTCAAACATGCAAACACTCAGGCAGGCATGGTGGCGCACGCCTTTGATCCTAGTACTTGGAAGCAGAGGCAGGCAGATCTCTGAGTTCAAAGCATGCCTGCCCTACAGAGTGAGTTCCGGGACAGACAGGGCTACCCAGAGATCCCTAGCTCAAAAAATGGAAACCAAACCAACCAAACAAACAAAAAACATCGGACACTCAAAGATAGCTCCCCTAAGCCGGGCAGTGGTGGCTCACACCTTTAATCCCAGCACTTGGGAGGCAGAGGCAGGCGGATTTCCGAGTTCAAGGCCAGCCTGGTCTACAGAGCGAGTTCCAGGACAGCCAAGGCTACACAGAGAAATCCTGTCTCGAAAAAAACCAAAAAAAAAAAAAAAAAAAAAAAAAAGATAGCTCCCCTAAAACTAACCACACACATACAGGACACACCAAGACACCCACACATGTATGCATCTCCCATACAGCTGAGGATGTGCATCCATAGTATGTACAGAGACCACTCTGGCATGGAGAAGAAGGGAGGGTCAGGTGATGGCTTTGTGGAGCAAGCTAGGAGAGTGGAAGGGCAGCTGTCCACAGTGAATGCTGGGAACCCATGAAGAGAGCCGGCAGTTCCTAAGCAGAAAGCACCTTGTTTCCGTCTCTCAAAGGCCGCTCACCTCAGACTTGCTGCTCACAAAGGCAAGGAAGCCCAGGTCCAAACTGGCGGAAGAATTCAGGGACCCTTGAGACTCTCGACGCAGGGCCGAATTCACGGTTCCACCCGTCATCTCTAAGGGAAAGTCAGGAAGGAGGCTCTCTTTGTCTCACCATCCCTCTGACTAGGCCCTCCCTTTGGATGGGCCTTGTTTGGAGCTGTCCTTTGAGGACTTAAAGTGTGTGGGTCCCTGGGGTTGCTGTGTAGCCAACTTCTGGGGTGTAGCATGGGAGCACAGTCTCCCAGAGAAATTAGGTGGTCTCAAAAGCCGATGTTTTGGCGTTTGAGTTTTGCCTTATTTCAGACTGGGTCAGGTAGGAAAAAAAAAGGAGGTCCCAAAATTGGCCCAAATTTCCTGGCCACACCATTCTAGGGCCAGCGGCTGGTCTCACCTCTACGAAAGGATTTGCGGAGAGGGCGGCCACAAGGGCCCTCAGCAAGTGGCAGCTGCCCCAACTCTTCCACGCCCAGTGGCAGTGACTTCCCAGGCTTCAGCTTTGGCTTCTGGGGATACAGGGAAGACTCTAGTGCGGAGTAATGCACCAGCCCCCAACATGGATCTATCTAGGTCTGAGGAAGACCCTTTCTAAGACTATCCACAGCCCCCCCTCCCCGCCCCATCCCGGTCCTGCCACCCCTGTCCGCACCTTCCTCGAGGTGTCCGGGCTCCCGAGGTGTGAGGAGCCAGGTTCCCGCAGGGGGCGTCCCTCGGCCTCAGCCAGCAGGCACTCTTGGTACAGCGGGGATTTGACGAAGCGCGCATAGCTGTCGAACTTCATCAAATTGAAGATCTGCTTGGCCAGCGAGTGTGAGTGGTGATTGGCACCAGGAGAGGACAGTGGAGGGCTGGATGTTGGGTAGCTTTCCTGTCCCAGGTCCCGCCCTAGCCAGTCCAAGTAGGGAAGCCCCAAGTTGTCCCTCCCAATGCCCATCTTTTACCTGGAGTTTGAGACCCGCCCCTACTCTTAACCCCGCCCCAACCCATCCCTCAAGACATTTGTCCCTTTCCCTCTGGCTCGGACTCTGCCTTTATATCTGGGTCTGTTGAGTGTTCTCAACCTGTCCTTTCCCCCTGGCCTTCTCACCTGAAGCTGCTGTGCTCTGAACATATCTGGCCGGGGCTGGGCCAGCACCTCCTCACTAAGCCAGGCCTGTCGGTCGATGTTCACTGGGCTCAGCGCCTGGCTGGACAGGAACTCATGGTAGATATTGTGGGCCTCCTGAGCTAGCTGGGGGATAAGGGAGCAGAAGAGGTCAGGAGGCATGCCTCAGGCCCTAGATCCCACCCATCTGTCCCATCTTTCTCTCCACCTGCTTGGTGTCGCTGGCTGGGATCTGCTGGAAACGCTCGCAGGCTTTCCAGAAAGTTACATTCTCTGCGCTGAATTCCTTCTTCAGGAACTCCTGTCATGAGGAGAAGGGGAAGGAAGGCCTTCAGACACAAGCTGATTTGGGAACGTGCTCAAAGACTGGGACAGACACGGAGGCCAAGAGACCAGACAGACAGACAGATGGTGCCAGATCTGGGGTACCGGAAGAAAATAAGAAACAGAGACAAGGACAAGAAGGGAGAGTTCCCAGCTTGGTGATGAGGGAAAGGATGCCAAAGGCGGGGACCACAGACAGAAGCAGCAATCCGGTCAACCTGAAGACCTATCTGTGTCCTCTCCAGTGCCCCCTTCCTGAAGTGGCCCCCACTCCCCCCATCCCACCCCACCCCAGGGCTCTTACAGTGAAGTAAGCCAGACCCCGTGGATCTTGCAGTAGCCGCTCAAAGGACTGGGCCCAGCTGGCCACAGGCTGCTCCTCGGTGGAAAAAGGGCTGCTGGGGCCACTGGGGAGGCTGTGGATGCTGAGAGAGCTGCCTCTGCCCTCACCCTGGGCCTGGGAACCTGCTGTGCTGGTCAGTTCTGCAGAGAGATGGCCAAGTTAAAGTGACTCTTTTCCGTCCTCAGCCCGGGGCCCAATCCCCAGCAGGCAAGCATCTTCTCCGCAGGTCTGATTCCCTGAGAGACCAGCAAGTGGCTGGGAGTATCTCCACACAGTTCTACCTCCCTGTGCCTCCCTCCTTCCCTCCTTCAGCCACACATCTGGCACTCACCTCCATCAGAGACAGCCAGAACCTAGGAGAGACCCAAGGTAGAAAAGATCAGAATGGAGCCCTATAAGCCCTATAACAAGTTTTAAGGAGCCACACCGGGCAGATCTCCAGTGAGCTGGGACTGTGTTTTCTCCCTAGAGAGTATAGCTGACTGGCTCCACATAGTCATTGCTGCCTAGGGTTTTGTTCAGGCTGCCTTGGCTCCCTTTCCATCATGTGGCAAGGTGTGCTTGGACTTCAATCCGGCTTCTTCCGGTAGGTATTGTCTGTAAGGATTTGGACACGGCAGCTCACTTGCTATGGCAATCTGGTGTTTGAGGGAGATGTTTCCGTAGCTAGTGAACTCATTGAACTGTTTCTCCGTGGGGTGTTCAGCCCACCCTACCATGGGCACGGCATGGGACACTGTTTGTGCAGCGCAGAGCGGAGTCCATCAGACTTTACTGGAGTGACCAGGAGGAGCCTCCCTGACATTCAGGTTCAGTAGATCCAGGATGGGACTTGAGGCTCTCCATTTCTAACAGGCTTCTGGGTAATTCTGTAACTGGCCCAAGGGCCTCAGTGTGTGTATCACTGTCATTCACACCAATTCCATTCGTTCTCTGCTACAATGTATACTATACTAACCCTGGCTTCTCTAGGAATCTGAGTCATTGGTGAAGCAGAGCTCTCCGCCATTACCTTGAAGGAGTTCTTGCAATGGTTTCTCTTGGTTCCTTTACTGCCTCCGAGAAGAGAAGCTCCCTAGTTCCTCTGTAGACCCCTACCCATGCAGGGTGGGCTGTCCCCTTTCGTGGTTCTGTTCTGGCCCCTTTGTGCCCCTCTAACATCTAACTCCAACCGAATTGAGCCAGTTTCTGGCCAATTCCTGTCTCTGGATGCTCCATAGGCTGTTCAAACTCAGCCAGTCTCCAGTGGACACTCCTCCACTCCCACTGTAAAAGTCCTGAAACAGTTTCCCTGTACTCGTCTTTTTTTTCCATCACTTAGATGCCTGCACCTCCAGCCTCCCTACCTCCTACATTTGGCTAGGCTCTGTCATAGAAACTCCCGTCATGTTCCTTCTTTCCATCCCACTGGAAACAATTGTGGGGAAGCCTCCCCTCCCTGCTCTCCACTCTCCCCTCCTACCCTCGGAGCACCTGGGTCATGTGGGAGTCAGGAATGGCCCATGGGATACTGTAGGATATTATTTGGCCTCCAGGGGGAAAAATAAGTTTAAAGAGGCCTCATATGTTTTAAAATTAAGAGATTGGCCTGGCGAGATGGCTCAGTGCGTAAGAGCACTAACTGTTCTTCCGAAGGTCCTGAGTTCGGATCCCAGCAACCACGTGGTGGCTCACAACCATCAGTGATAAGGTCTGACGCCCTCTTCTGGTGTGTCTGAAGACAGGCACAGTGAATTATGCAGGAGCGAGTGGGGCTGGAGTGAGCGGGGCCGGCAGAGAGGTTCTGAGTTCAATTCCCAGCAGCCACACACATGATGCCTCATGGCCATCTGTACAGCTACAGTGTACTCATACATATAAAATAAATAAATAAATAAATCTTTAAAAAATAAAAATAAATAAAACTAAGAGATTGCCACAGGTTCCATTTCTTTCTTTCCCCTCTTTGAGAGTGATGCTTAGAGCCGGGCGGTGATGGCGCACGCCTTTAAGCCCAGCACTTGGGAGGCAGAGGCAGGCGGATTTCTGAGTTCGAGGCCAGCCTGGTCTACAGAGTGAGTTCCAGGACAGCCAGGGCTACACAGAGAAACCCTGTCTCGAAAAAAAAAACAAA
>JADRCD010208525.1:25159-37286 GCA_019843815.1 Montemys delectorum | reverse complement strand
TGGCTGGCCTGGCACCCCTTCTGTAGCCCTGGCTGGCCAGGCACCCCTTCTGTAGCCCTGGCTGGCCTGGCACCCCCTTTGTAGCCCTGGCTGGCCTCTAATCTCCAGAAGATTCACCTGCCTCTGCCTTCAGAGCATTGGTATTACAGGGACACGTCACTGTGTCCAGCCTTGCCACTTCCCTTATAGACAGGAGAGCTTGGAGGTCCAGGGCTTGTAGCTCTTGGGCACAAATGAGTGAGGTCAATGGAGGTGAGGCACAGGGACATCTTTTGAACTGTGTCTCTAGAGGATTCAGATCTCAAAGAGAGAGCAATCAACCTATAGACACCTCAGGCTTTCTCTCTCCCTTTTCGTGATTCTTCCTCAAACCAGAACTTTATTCCTGTATTTTCACCCATGTCCCTGGTGCCTTTCCAGAGGTGAGCATGTGACCTATGGTCTTGTTTCACTCTATGAATGTCTATACAACCCTAGGTGTCTGATCCCTGCAGCTTGAGCCAGTTCCGGAGAGCTTTCTCCACAACACAGCCCTTCTCTAATGTACCCCTGCATTGCCATCCCTGATCCTGCGTTGGACAGCAGGACCATAGAGGCACATGGGTTTCTCTCAGATCTCTTTGCCAGAGTGTGTCCGGGGACCAACTCTGAGCTTCTAGAAAGAGAACTATGACTAACTTGAAGTTAAACTCATAGGCTCCCTTGGGGCATAGCTCTCCACCATCTCTGTCCGTTTTCCTTTGTGCAAGGCTCACCCTGGGCCACTCCCCGTCTAGCTTGCACGAGCTTTAAGGACCACCTTCCTCAGCATTAGATGTCAATGGTGAAGATGGTTCTCCTTGCCAGGCTCTTCTCAGGCTTCCCCCACTCCTGACCTACAGCTCTTCCCCAAATCAGAAGGGCACTCCAGTAGTCTTCACTCGTGCCTTCCTGACTGGTGCTGACTGGGAACTGGGACCTGGGTCTTAAGTGCTCAGTGAATGTATGAACGCACAAGCCAAGTGACAGCTGGTGCCGAGAGACGGTTCCTCTGGAAGGGGGTTAGGAGCCTCTCTAAGTGACAGCTGACTGCCAGAAGGATGAGGTTCATGATTGACACTGCCTCAGCAAGGAATGGTGGGGGATGGGGAGGAGCCAAAGCCGGACAGTGCTGGGGGACTCAGCGAGTGTGCGCAAATGGTGACAGTTCTGCTCAACAGCATACTGGTTTTGCTCCTTTGAGCCTCCCCTATGAGATAATAGCCAGACACCTTGCCCACAGGCCCCTCTCCATTCACATCTGCACCATAGTTGTCGATGCCGGTTTTCCCATCCCTGGCCCAGCCAAGTATGGCCTCATAAAGCTTTCCATTGTTTGGCAAGTGGACATCTGTGAACCATGAGGTCTCAAGGGTCAGACAGAGATTCAGAACTGGTCCAAACAGGACAGAAATAAACATACTCGACCATTGCTGAGAGCATCTGGGGCAGCTGTGGGCTTGGCAGGACCCAACTTGTGCCGTCCTCTTTATTCTGAATGACTTTTGGATAAAGAAGCCACAGGCTGACACAGGAAGGTCAGGCTGGGTCTATCTCCAGCCCTTTCAGCTGGCATGGAGTTCTGGGTTCTGTCTCAGAAGCATCAATCCAGCTATTCTTTTGGAGAGGGCCTGGGCTAGTTCTCCTTGGCCCTATGGCCAAGTCACCTAGAGAGGAGCAAGCCAGTGCGGTGCCCACCCAGCGTGGGCGCAAGGGGGATGAGCTCTCCACGGACTTTCTAAGTTGGGCTGGTGGTAGAAGAAGTAGGGTGGGGGTCGAGTCAACTTTTGGAATTGGTCTCCCTTCTACCCAAACAGCATTGTGCTGGCAGCAAAGGGCTTCTGGACAAGACATGAGCACTAACCTTGGGAACTGGAAAGCAGGGGCGGGAACTGTTTAATGAGTTAGAAGATTCTTAAAGAGGGGACGAAAGTTCAGGGGCTATCCAGAAAACCCTCCCGTGGCCTTTACAACGCTTCAAGGGTCTCCTATTCACTATGCCACTCAACAAACAGGACATTGGCCCGTTTCTATTTCATGTTACAGATGACAAAACAGAACAGGATCTTTCCTGGAAAAAGACAACAGATCTAGAACTGGGTCCCAGGTCATTCTGGATCCCAGGTCACTCTGGATCCACTGACTTTGTCCCATGGTTCTAGGCTGGGGCCTTAGGATAGGGGCTACCAGACTTTTTGGTTTCCCTGGAGTTTTTTAATGACCCTACTAGGTGAGCCAGGATCCTAAGGAGAACAGGGAGGCTCAACACAGCCTGCCCCATTTGGTGAATGAAAGAAGAGAAACCCAGGGACAGCTCTAGTCAGGAGTTAAACAGCCTGGAGAGGGTTTAAGGGAGATATCCCATACCAAGTTGCACACCCCTCACCCCTTACTGAAAGCTGGGAATAGACCAGACGGAGATGATCTTCCCGTCCCGGGCTGCCCAAAAACACTAGTTCTGGCAGGCTGCCTCTGGAGCATGTTGATATAGTGACCCAGCAAGGGCTGCTCTTAAAACCTTATCTTTCTTGGGCACTTAGAGCATGAGGTGAAGAGAGGAGGGTTGAGGACCAGAGATATAGGGCTTGAGAAGTTGTAGGAGTGACCAGCGGGTCTCCACGCTACTCTGTAATCAGTTTCAGTAATCCCAGTAGCAGATGAGGGAGCATCGAGAGTCCAACCTGCATGTGGAACCAGAGTCTGTCCCATGCCTGCTGTGCTCTAGACTAATCCCTGGGCATCTGGAAGGGTCCTGGGGTGAGGGCTCCAGGTCCCACTGCTAGCAGCTGTCTGTACCCAACTTCTCCAGCCTACTCCTCTGTAACCCTGCCGGGTGTACCTCCTGGACTCCACCCTGGGTGTGCCCACCCCCTCCTTGTGGCTCTGGCTCAGAGCCCAACACTCACCATGCGCCCGTTGGGGACACCCAAGTGCTTGGGCTTCCCTGGCATACCGCCGTTGATCACAGGTCCCCTCCACGGGGGGCCACCCACCACAAGGATCGTGGAAGCACTCTCGGGGTGGCAAGCTTGCAGTGGAGAGAGCTCGCTCGGCTCCTCCGGGCCCTTACATCCTGAGACACCAGCTCACTACCTCTTTTCTCTGCCACAGGAAGTGTCTCTATAGAAACCAAACCACAGAAAGAAGCAAGGTCTAAGAGAGCGAATGCCTCTCCCTGCTCCTCTCTCTCTCTCTCTCTCTCTCTCTCTCTCTCTCTCTCTCTCACACACACACACACACACACACACACACACACACACACACACGCCGCCAACGCACCCTCGGTTGCACCCCATGCAAACACCAACACCCAGCAGAAACCTCCTTGTGCCCAGCGAGGAACCTATCATGTTCTGACTCAGTCTGAAGGCTCCAAAGAAGTGCATGCTCATACAACAGGCACTTGTGGAGCAGGTAGTCTGCTGGGGGTTCCATGGTCATGGGACATGTGTACCGAGTCCTAGGCATCCACATATGTGCTTCATTCACTACTAATTTACCTACTATGTCCCAGGCTTGTGCATGCTTAGCGCCCCTAGCCCAGGCAGTTTGCATGTCATCTGGGACGTCATCTGAGGGCCAGGTGAGCAAAGAGGTAAAATGCATCCATCGCATGTGTGAGCACACACGTGGGCACGATGTGTCACTGAATGCACCTGAATCTTCAAACGTATACATGGGAAGCTGGACATGGTGGCACATGTATGTAACGCCAGTACTTGGGAGGCAGAGTCAGGAAAAACATAGTTTGAGGTCAGACTTAGTTACACACGAAACCAAATCTGTATCTATATCATATCTATATCTATATCTAAATATAAACAAAATAAGATGGATAGCTCATGGTGCCTTGGATGGGTGCGTATGACAGGCATACCTATATGTAGGCCAATGTGTAGTCAGACTCCTCAGGGACCAGGTATGCACACACACACTGAAGAGCAGGAGAATATATTGGGTGCATACAAAGAGGTAAAGCCACACTCATGTAGAAAGCCCACCTTCGTGCAGAACTATCTTAGCTCAGACACATCCAAGAAGCAGGTGGAGCTCTGTGAGTTCAAGGTAAGCCTCATCTACAGACCAGCCAGGACTACATAATGATAACCTGTCAACCAACCAACCAACCAACCAACCAACAAACAGACAAAAAGAAACCGGGCTGGAGAGATAGCTCACTGGCTACTCTTCCAGAGTTCCATTCGGAGCAGCCACAATGTAGCTCATACACGCTTGTGACTTCAGTTCTAGAGGGCCAGATGCCCTCTTCTGGCCTCTGAGGGTATACCAGGCATGCAGGTGGTACACAGACACCCAGACAAGCAAAACGGTCTTAAATTATTAAGACAAAAAAGTCATGGACCTGGTGGCTGGGACAACAGACGCTCTGTCCTCACCGTTCTGAAGGGTGGCGCTTCCAGGCTCACGCCCTGACACACCTGTGCTCTAAGTCCTGCCTTGTGGACAGCCATCTTTCTGCTGTGCCTGTGTGTCAGAAAGCAGGTAGACAGGAAGCATGCTCTCTCCTCTCTTGTCTTATAAAGGACGGTGTCCCACCATAGCCAGTCCCTCTCCTGCATGATGGACTTTCTGACCAAAGGGCTCCATCTCCAACATTTCCGAATATTAATAAAACAAGTAGTGAGCCTTTCAATAGGTGTAAAGGGGAAGCGCTTTTTGAAAACGTTTATTCCTGGACTGGAGAGATGGTTCAGCAGTTAAGAGCACTGACTGCTCTTCCAGAGGACCTGAGTTCAATTCCCAGCAACCACATGGTGGCTAACAATCACCTATAATGGGGTCTGACGCCCTCTTCTGGTGTGTCTGAAGACAGCAGTGGTGGTGTATTCATATGCATAAAATAAATAAATAAATCTTTAAAAAAAGACTCTTTAAAAAGAAAAGAAAAGAAAAAGTTTGTTCTCTAATTAGCTTACTGTATGTGGGTATATGATCATGCTGTGGCACAGAGGCCAGAGGATAAATTTTAGGACTTGGTTCTCTCCTTTCACCACATAGGTCCCAGGGATAAAATGTAGAGAACATCAGGCTTGATAGCAGGTAGTTCCCCTCCTGCTTAAGATACCCATCAGCCTCACCTGAGCTTTTGAAACCAGGTCTCACTATGTATTTTGTTTTTTTTTTTTTTGAGTTGTTATTATTGTTGTCATTGTCATTATCATTATGTGCATGCCTGTGTGTAGATATGGGAATGTGTGTGCCAGCTCATGAGGAGACCAGAGACATCAGATACCCTGGAGCTGAACTTACAAGCAGTTGTGAGCTGTGGGTGCTGAGACTGAACTCAGGTCCTATACAAGAGCAGTACCCGCTCTTAGCCACCACACCATCGCCAGCCCTAAGGTCTCACTATGTTATCTAGATGGGTCCTGAACTTCTGAGTTCAAAGAATTCTTCTGTCTCAGGATATGTGCCCTGGATGAATACAGAAGATGGTGAGACCCCAGGGGATCTTGGAGACACAAGAGAAGAGAAACAGAGTCTATGCCCTGGTGCATGGGGGCATGACATCCATCAACCTGGAATGCTAGCTTTGGATGATTCTGAGAGCCCTCAGAAGTGAACATGGTGCCTGTGTACATGTTAGAGTCCATTTGTTATAGCAGGGACCACAGCCCTAGTTTATTCATCTCTTTCTGGATATCTTGCTCCTGGCCCCGCAGGCAGGAATTTGAATTGTGTAAGGTTGGGGTTGCTTTAGAGACTGGAGCAGTGGCAAAGATGATCTTATTAAGGTGTGTATGGGCCGGGGATGCAGTTCATTCGGTAGAGTGCTTGCCTAACATGTGTGAAGCCCCAGGTTCAGTCCCCAGCACTGCAGAAAACTAAAGTATGGTGGTGCACGCCTGTAATCACACCAATAGAAAGTATAGGAGTTCAAGGTCACCCTCTGTTACATAGTTAACTTGAGGCCAGTTAGGCTACAATCGACCTTGTCTCAAACAAACAAACAAACAAACAAACAAGTGCATTGACAGCAGCTCATTCCTACAATTCCAGCACTCTAGAGGCTAAGGCAGGAGGATTGTCAAGATTGCCAATCTGGGCTGCTAAAGTGCTCATGAAACTAGAGAGGAAGCTTGGGTTTGTGTAGGGATGTACAAAGTGCTGGATTTCATGCCTGTGATCCTTTGAATATGCTCCGCCCAGGGAGTGGCACTATTAGGAGGTGTGGCCTTGTTGGAGTAGGCGTGTCACTGTGGGCGTGGGCTTTAAGACCCTCATCCTAGCTGCCTGGAAATCAATTATCTACTAGCAGCCTTCAGATGAAGATGTAGAACTCTCAGCTCTGCCTGCACCATGTCTGCCTGGATGCTGCCATGCTCCTGCCTTGATGATACTAAACTGAACCTGTAAACCAGCCCCAACTAAATGTTGTTTTAACAGAAGTTACCTTGGTTACCTGCTGTCTGTTCACAGCAGTAAAACTCTAACTAAGGCAATGTCCAGCCCTAGAATAAATGAGCAAATGGCAAGCCTGTGAGGGAGCTTATGTGCCCGCCTGTAGTCCGAGCATCTCTCGTACCATGTGCCCGCCTGTAGTCCGAGCATCTCTTGTACCATGTGCCCGCCTGTAGTCCGAGCATCTCTTGTACCACAGACCCAAGCTGCATTCCGATTTCATGGAGTGCTTTGTAGTCTACAAAGTCCTCTCCTAATGGGACTTCATTCGGTCCTCAGGACCATTATACAAATGCTGCTCATCACTCCTGGTTGATGGACCAGAGGACAGCGCGCTGTCTGTCTGGTGCGTGGCATCCTGCATGCACTTCTTCTGTGGACAGGCAGAGGTGAGTGCTGTTGCATAGCTTGCTCTGTCCTTTTTTTTTTTTTCAGTCCAGCACTTGGAATAAGCTTTCTCTATCCACTTACACCTCACAGACATGTCCAGCGATGTGTCTCAAAGGCCACTATGAATCCAGCCAAGCTGGCAGTGAAGATCAACCATCACACCATCTTTCCACCACACTTTCCAATCCCACAGCTTTGCTTGTTTGATTGAGATAGAGTCTCAAGTAGCCCTCAGGTGCTCTCAGATCCTTATGTATCCGAGGATGACCGTGGATTTCTGATCCTTCTGCTTCTGCTTCCCAAGTGTCAGGATTACAAGAATGTGCTACAATGTCCAAATACCCACAAACTCCACATCTGTCCCAAACCATTGTGCTTCTTTAAGTTCACACCCTATCTCCACTTCCTCTGCTGAGAAAGATTTCTCAGACAAATCCTGGATGTTGTCCTTGTTCTTCATGACCCAGTGACAGGCTCTAGAACAAATGTTCTTTCACCAGTTAATTACTTCCCAGGTGCACTTCTTGGGACTCCACTGTGACTGCGCCTGACAAGCTCAGCCCTCCAGTGAGGTTCAGTGCAATGCACAGTGTGTAGAGGTGTAGGGAAAGCTCTGAAGTGGGTCCTCACTCAGAGACAAGAGGCAGAAGGTCTTTTTGTACAGGTATGTTCTCTTTCTATGTATCTATGTACATACACACGCACACAATATATATTTATAAACACAACCCTCATATCAGCAGAATCTAGACCTGTGGTTTCAACTAATCATACATGGGAGATATTCAGAAAAGAATCTTTCTTGCCTTAGGTAGGGTTGCTCTTGCTGTGGTGAAACACCATGACCAAAAACAACTTGGAGAGGATTGGGTTTATTTGGCTTACATTTCTACATCACTGACTGTTCATTACTAAAGAAAGTCAGGATGGGAACTCAAGCAGGGCAGGAATTGGAGGCAGGAGCTGATGCAGAGACTGGAAAAGTGCAGTTTACTGGTTTGCTCAGCCTGTTTTTTAATAGAACCCAGGACTATCAGCCCAGAGATGGCACCACCCACCATGGGCTGGACCTTCTTGCATCAATCACTAATTAAGAAAATGCCCTATGGCCAGATCTTATGGAGCATTTTCTCAACTCAAATGTTCCCTCCTTTCAAAAAACTCCAGCTTGTGTCACATTGACTTAAAACTAGCCAGCCCGCTTCCTACTGAACACAAACATTTCCTGTGTTTTCTATCAACATCACTATCGCATATAGCTTGTTAAATGTTATATGTAACCTAGAGGTGGTGATTTAAAGTATATTGGAAGCCAGGCATAGTGGCACATGCCTTAATTCCAGTACTTAGAAAGGAGAAGACAGAGGATCTCTGTGAACTTGAGACCAGCCTGGTGCAGCAAGTACTCCTAATCCTTGGGCCATCTCTGCTGCCCCTGAAATCAGGATTTCTAATGTAAATTTAAGTACTTTTTTTTTTTTTAATAAAAAAATTATTGGCAGCTAAACGTTTTCCTAAGTAGATTAACAGGTACAATAGAATGGTATCTAGCTAGAGAACACATGTTCAACCATCAGGAGCCAGCTGTCCTGGGACCTTCCACAGACACTTTGTATGTCAAGAGGAACTGACACTTCTTGGAGCCAGTTTTCGGGCCTTCCCTGAGGTTCCAGGTCAGAATCTGGTCTGCTCCTCCTGCTTCTATCTGACTGTGCTTGAGTAATTGGGGATAGCGGAGGCCCTCAAATAGCTGGCCTCTCTAAGTCTCCAGAGGAGTGGTACTAGCTAGAGATGGCCTAAAGGATTTGCCCCACCCACCGAGTCCAGGTGGTGCTGGGATTGGACTCCAGGCTTTCTAGTTCACTCCAGTGCGGCTTTCCCCACTGTACTGGAAAGGTCATTTCAAGGTCAGGATCTTTCTAGACGCTTAGGACCTAGCAGGGTGCTCAGCTTGCGCAAGCAGCCCGCGAAAACTACAAGTTCCAGCATGCCCCACTTCGAAGACGACGCTCGCTTTCCTCCAGCCCAAAAGAGAGAGACCTCTGTTTTCGTTGGCCTGCAAGCCTAACGTGCTGCTCCATGATTGGTTGGATCCCTGGTCGCTTGTCAGAGGCCGGCTGACAGGCGACCAGGAACCTCCAAAGTTATGGAACCGCGCTCTACTAGGATAGGAGGCTGGCCAGCCAATAAGGCTGCCATCCCCCTGACTGCGGGGCTTTCCTTCTTAACTCTCCGGTGAGACTAGTTTGGAGGGCTTCCGGCCGGAGACCATTAGAAAAGACACCCGGAAGGCGGAAGTCTTAGGGCGGAAGTGGCCGAGAGAAAAGGAGAATGGCGGCTGAGGCCTGGCTTCGGCGCTGGGGCTGGGGCTGGGGTCAGCGGTGCCCAGGGAGGCCTGGGCTTCCTGGCCCCGGCCCGGGCCCCACTACATTTCTGCATTTGCTTCTGTTGCTGGGGCCGGTGGCTGCGGATATAACCGACGGCAACAGTGAACACCTCAAGCGGGAGCACTCGCTCATCAAGCCCTACCAAGGTGAGGCCTGCGGTGAAGGGTGAGGACGCGGGGCTGGAGTGGGCTGGAGGAGGGCATGCCCTTTTTGGTGAGCAGAGCCGCGCAGTAGATTGCTGGCGCAGCCTTTCGAGCACCTGTTTATGTCCGTCTCTGCCCACAGGGGTCGGTTCCAGTTCCATGCCGCTCTGGGACTTCCAAGGCAGCACGATGCTAACGAGCCAATACGTGCGTCTGACCCCAGACGAGCGCAGCAAAGAGGGCTCGATTTGGAACCACCAGGTGAGGCTCTCCCAAGAGGCTAAACGTAACCGTTCACCGATACAGTAATGCCTGCCTCCTTAGCAGCTCAGTATATGTATACACGTGTTCCTTTTTTGTCCTGGGCACACAAATCTTTAAGAGAGACTTGTGTAGTCACTGTGTGTCAGAAACGGTGCTTGACTCTTAAAACTTTCACTTATTTCTTCAGAAACCATACGGAGGTAAGTAATGATGTCCGAATTTTAATGAGTTACGAAGCAAGAAGCCAAGGTACAGAGTTGAGCTTCCCTAATGTCACATAACACGAAATGAGTGGAGTTGTGAGACTAAATCGAACCCACTTAATCGTGGGACGTGTGAAGCTTTATCCTTGTGGAGTGTTGTGCTGTATGTTGGGTACTGACCTTGCCACACCTTATCAGTTTGAATTCTTAAACTAGGTGTTTGGGATAGATAGATTTCATGACTATGCTGAGTTAGTATAGGCACTGAATAGAATAAACAGTATTTCAACTGATCTTCCTGATTTCCACCCTTATCAATTCCCTTGATACACTTGATACCTCCTGGTTAGCAATGGGAGAACCCCCTTCAACGTACTTAGCAAATCCAATTACCTTTGTCAGTGCTAGGTTGAGAGTTTTGTCGTCAGCTCTATCTGCACTGAACTTACGCAATGTTTGTATCTGTGGTTTTGCCTTTAGAGAGCAGGGAGCCTAGATGTCATTGCCTTGGTGTGGCAGCAAAGTTGTGTAATGTCTACACCAAGGAGTATAGGTTGGCCAAGGGGAGAAAAGAAGTAATTTGGTTTCTTTGAAAAGAAACCTCCTTCTCGTTAGCCTGCTTGATCTAACCCTCCCTCCTGTCTCTACTATCGGCGTGACCTAGTTTTCTCCATCACTGTACTCTCTTGGCCCCTCTGGCTGATTTTGTCGTTAGTTTTGGGAGACTACACTGTCCTTGGTTGCCTCATTGGCTCATCCCCTCAACACCTCCTCTCTTCCTGCCTCTTGCCTCCACACTGCTGTTAGGGTTGTCTGTGGTTACCCTCTTCATTGAGCTTTGGCTCTGTCCCTTAAGAGCCTGAGATCTCTCATGAATGGAAAACTACATTCTCTCGGTACAGCATGTCCCTTGGTGACTGACATCTCCAGTCATTCTGTCAGTTTGTTCCAGCCTGTCTGTCTGGTTGCATTCTTCCCTCAGGGGCTTTGGTCTTGTTCACTCTGTCTGGGACAGTGCCACTTGGTTCTTCGTGACCGTTCCTTGGTTACTTCTCATCTGTGAGTCTGCGTTCAAATGCCACGCACACCGAGTGCTCGATTAAACCTCATGTCCCCAAGTTCTCAGTCTGTCACATCATTCTGGTTAGGCTTTTCAGATACTTTTTTTGTTCTTTCCTTTTATTTTATTTTGTGATGCGGTAGAGTGAACCCAGGACCTACGCATGCCGGGCGAGGCAAGCATTTCCCTCCTGAACTACACTGGGCTGCTCCTTTTTTTTGATGATGATGTAGCCTTGTGTTTTCACATAAGTGAGTTAAGTATGGCATTACATTTTGTTTTGTAAAAAGCAAGATAAAAATGTTGATAGAACGTTTAGGAATTGGGTTTATCCACAAGTAACAGACACATCCGAGGCAGTGATGTAAATCAGGTTTGTAAGTGCGGATGCTTAGCACCGGCTGTGGCTTGGCGATGCCACAGACCAAGAGCATTCTGCGCTTGCTTTGGTTGTGTACAGCCTTCCTTTGCCCAGCTCCTGGACTTTCGCTGCAGGACCCTGGTAATGGTTTGTAATTGTTTGGATGGAGAACATTTATAGTTCTTGAGAGAAATTGCTTGGAACTCTTAGAAGTTTCTGTTTGATGTTTTCAAAGAAATACGTCCTCCTGACAGAAGAGCAGAGGTGATTTGTCCAGTTTTGTTTTGTTTGTTTGAATCTCCTTCACTTGTATTCCATCTTGGAGAGGCACTGGCTGAGCAAACATTTCCCGAGTACCCCCTGCCTTCAGAGCTGTCATGTGGCTCGGGTGAGGAGAACTTCCAGTGCCTAGTGTCTGGAGCACAGGACGCAGGCTGAAGACGACACTCTGTATGCAGTCGGAGTGAGTTTTGTGTAAAGGCAGCGTCAGGGGTCTTAAGCTTACAAATTGTTGTTATTGTGCCAGTTCAAAACTGTGTATCCCCTTCCTCTTTTTTTTTTAAAAAAAGATTTATTTATTTATTATATGCAAGTATACCATAGCTCTCTTAAGACACTCCAGGAGAGTGTCAGATCTCATTACGGATGGTTGTGAGCCACCATGTGGTTGCTGGGATTTGAACTCAGGACCTTCGGAAGAGCAGTCAGTGCTGAGCCATCTCTCTAGCCCTTCTTAAAAGTTTTTAAAAGTTGATGCAGAGGCTGGGAGGTAGCCCTGGCTGGGAGGTAGCCCAGGCTGGGAGGTAGCCCTGGCTGGGAGGTAGCCCAGGCTGGGAGGTAGCCCTGGCTGGGAGGTAGCCCAGGCTGGGAGGTAGCCC
>JADRCD010208525.1:0-25059 GCA_019843815.1 Montemys delectorum | reverse complement strand
CATGTGGTTGCTGGGATTTGAACTCAGGACCTTCGGAAGAGCAGTCAGTGCTGAGCCATCTCTCTAGCCCTTCTTAAAAGTTTTTAAAAGTTGATGCAGAGGCTGGGAGGTAGCCCTGGCTGGGAGGTAGCCCAGGCTGGGAGGTAGCCCTGGCTGGGAGGTAGCCCAGGCTGGGAGGTAGCCCAGGCTGGGAGGTAGCCCTGGCTGGAGAGGCAGCTGAGTGGGTACAGTGTTGGCAGCACAAGCTCAGATCCCTCAAACCTGAGTGAAGAGCCCGGCGCCTGGCTGTCTGTAATCCCAGCCCTGAAGAGACAGAGGCAAGAGGGTTCTGGAGCTTGCTGGCCAGCCAGTTAAGGGAGCTCCAGGTTTAGAGAGAGACTTTATTTAAAATAAGGTGGGGTGCTGGAGAGACGGCTTAGCGGTGTAAGGGCATCTGCTGCTGTTGCAGAAGGCAGTTTTTCTGTATGGCTGAGTGTGTGTCCCTAGCACCCACATTGAGGGTCTCGTAACTGCCTGAATCTCTAGGGTGTTCAACAGCCTCTGACGTTTTCTGGCATCTGCACATACATATAAATAAAAATTAAAAAAAAAAAAAAAAGCACTCCTTCCTCTGAAGAAATTGTCCTGGGCTTAAAGACCCACAGAGGGGTTGAGAGGGACAGTTAGGTGCTTGTTTGGGCTCTGGGTTTGGCTCCCAGCATTGAAGAAAGGCTTATAAAGAAGGTTGGAAGAATAAACTGAACATCAGGCTCTGTTTTGTTTTGAAATCCTCTCTGCTCAGGTTGGCCTCACATTTGCTGCATAGCCCAGGATGGTCTGGAATTCCTGATCTTCCTGCTCAGTTTCCCACTTGCCGACATTACAGGCTGTACTCGTCAGAGCACATTAGGTGTGTGTGTGTGTGTGTGTGTGTGTGTGTGTTGGTACAGCTGTGTGTATATGCATGTGGAGGCCAGAGGTCAACCTCAACATGTTGTTCTTTCGGAGACAGCAACCTTGTTTCTTGAGTCTCTCACTGTCCTGGAGCTTGCTCTCTGGCCAGTGAGCGCCAGGCCTCCCCTTGTCTTCTTCCCAGCACTGGAGGCATAAGTGCATGGTGCTGGGGCAGGCTCTCTTTAATGTGGGGTCTGCAACCAAGCAGGTCCTTATGTTTGCACTGGACTAACCTGGCTATCTCCCTAGCCCACAGTGTGTATTTTGATTTTATTTTAGAAATATAGTTCTAGCTGACCTGGAACTCAGATCTGCCTTTCTCTGCCTCTGGCGTGGTGGGATTAAAGATAAGTGCCACCATTCCCTGCCTAGCACCTTATTTTTGAGACAGGCTCTCTAATTGAACCTGGAACTTGCCATTTTAGCTAAACTGTCCAGCCAGCAAGACCCCAGGCTTTGCCAGCTCAGTGCTTGCGGCTCTGGGCACTCTGTGTCTGTCTGCTTGTACATGGGTGCTGCGTTCCAAGTGTAGGAGCTTGTGTTTGTGCAGCAGGCACTGTATGCCCAGAGCCACATCTCACCTCAGCATCACACACTGTAGAACAGCTGCCATGAGATACACATCCCTGTGTGCAGCCTCCGAGACAGTGTTAACTTATTACACAGAAGGAATTGTAGTAGAGCAGGGTAGCCCACCACACGTGGCTTTTTTTTTTTTTTTAAAGATTTACTTATTTATTACAAGTAAGTACACTGTAGCTTGTCTTCAGACACTCCAGAAGAGGGCGTCAGATCATGTTGCCAGTGGTTGTGAGCCACCATGTGGTTTTCGGGATTTGAACTCAGGACCTTTAGAAGAGCAGCCGGTCCTCTTAACTGGTGAGCCGTCTCTCCAGCCCTCCACCTGGCTTTTTTGTCTATTATTTTGTGAGAGAAATTTTGCTATTTTTCGTGGTTGGCCTTGAACTCTGGTCCCTAGTGATCCTCCTATCTCAGCCCTCCGAGTGACTAAGACTACAGCTGATATCCCTGTAATGATCTCTTGGCTGATTGATGTCTCGGCCTTTTGTTCAAGCAGAGGTGTAGAAGCTATCTGACTTTAAACGACTTGTTTCTGCAAGATGATTCTGTTTCCGTTGTTTTAGTGTGGTAACAAGGCATTAGGACTTCTGTGGGCTCGGGGATAAGAACTGTGGCCCCACAAAGCAGCTTAGAAGTAATTTAACCACACTGCATCTGATTTAAGTCTCCTGGAGGCTGGCTCCCTGTTGTGCTGATCTTGAGTCTACAGTCTGAGTGCATAAAGGTGTGTTGTGAGGGGCCTGTGGTCCCATGGGACTTTCTGGGCCCCTCCAGACACTGACCTTGCAAGCGTACTTCCTCTCCCTTTCCCCCGTGTCCTTTTGTTGCAAGGCTAGCCTTGCACTGGCTTGGGCTCTTTCCTTCTGTGTCATCTTCAGGAACTGTCTTAGGGTTCTGTTGCTGTAGAGGGACACCATGGCCATGGCAACTCTTTAAAAACAAAAGCATTTCATGGTGGCCTGTGCATACAGGCAGACATGCTGCTAGAGAGGAGCCAAGAGCTCTATGTACAGATGCACTGTCAGCAGGAAGAGAGAGACTGCCCACCCTAGGGCCTCACCTCCTCCAACAAGGCCATGCCACCTAATCCCTCACAGAGCCACTCTCTCATGACTGTGTATTAAAGATGTGAGCCTGTGGGGCCATCTCTATTCAGATCACCACAGCAGCAGAGGAACCATTTGAGAGAAATTATGGGCTGCCTCTTCTACATGAGAAAATTAAATTTGTTTTAAATATATAAGGGCTTATATATTCTGGGTAGTTTGGACATTAGCCTGTGGATAGCTAGTTTTACTTGTGCCATGGTCAAAGATTTTTATTCCTGGGCTTGTTTTTTTTTCCTTCCATCTAAAGCAAATTTGAGGCCAGTATGCTAAATCTTTCTACTTTTGCCTTCTGAGTATTAGGATATCAAGTGTGAGCCACCATTTCCAGCCAGAATTTTTGGTTTTTCGAGACAGGGTTTCTCTGTGTAGCCCTGGCTGTCCTGGAACTCACTCTGTAGACCAGACTGGCCTCGAACTCAGAAATCTGCCTGCCTCTGCCTCCCAAGTACTAGGATTAAAGGCGTGCACTACCACCGCCGGGCCAGAATTTTTATTTTGAAATATTGTAGAGACACATACAGTTGAAAAAATAAAAAAGCTGGGCCTGTTGGCATGTCCCTGTAATCCCAGCTACTTAGGCTGAGGCAGGGGATAGCAAATTCAAGGCCTACCTGCTGCAGAGTGAGTTCTAGGCCAGCCAGAGCAACTTGGCAAACTCTTATTTCTAAGATAAAAAATAAGGACTACTGAGATGGCTCAGCAGGTAAGAGTGCCTACTGCTCTGGCCTAACAACTTGGCTTGGACCCCCAGAGTACACAGGGGAAGGAGCGAGCTGCTCCCAGTTTTCTCCACTATACAGTCATATGTTTCCTCCAAGTAATAAGAAAGGTTAGAGACTAGAAAGGGAATTCTAGCAAGCTTTGTGCCCCTACTTAGGGCAGAAGCGGGCTGTCTGACAACTGCGTTCATCCCAGCACCGCAGCCGTGAAAGAATGAATCCAAATCTAGACTTGGATTGCATCTCACTTCCTGACATATTAGGTTAGCCCTCTCTCTTACTGGTTTCTTCCCTACCCTTTTCTCTCTGGTCTGGACAACATTTCTTACTCATTTTCCCTCTTTAAAATTTTCTTTTGATAATTCCCTTTTATTTATTTATTTTTTTATGTGCATTAGTGTTTTTCTTGCATGTGTCTGTGAGGGCGTTGGATTCCCTGGAACTGGAGTTAGAGGCAGCTGTGAGCTGCTATGTGGGTGCTGGGAATTGAACCAGGGTCCTCTGGAATAGCAGCCAATGCCCTTAACCTCGGAACCATCTCTCCAGCACTCATTTTGCCTCTTACTAGTCTAGAATTTGTTTGCTTGTTTCCCTCGGGGGGGGGGGGTTATTGTTGTTGCCATTTATGTTTGTGCTTCCGTGTGTGTGCAAATGTGTAAAGGTGCCTATGAAAGCCAGAAGGCCCCATCAGATCTCCTGGAACTAGAGTTAGGGCCAGTTAAGGGTGCTGGATGCTGGGAACTGAACTCAGGTCCTCTGGAAGAGCCACTGCTCTTTATCTGCTTAGCCATCCTTCCAACCTCTTGTTTTTCAGTTTTTTATGGTTATCCTGGGCAGTGGGTACCCAGATGGCAGGTGGTATAGATGTCAAGCACATAGGAGGCAGAAGCAGGAAGTCTGCTCCCTCAGGCCTGTCCTGAGCTACATACCAAGACCCTGTTTTAAAATGACAAGGCTGGAGGTGCCCAAAACCTGGCTTTGACTTATGCATGACACTGCAAAAACAACCCTCCCAAATATGCACGCGCGCGCACACACACACACACACACACACACACACACACACACACACCTGTTCATGTACATGCACATATGCATGCTGTGCTCACATTCTGCCAGCATCTAAGGATAGTGTTGCTTTTCCTTTCTCCCTGGACAGTGCTGAGACCTTAGAAGTCTAGGTTCATCTTGTGGCTGACCTTTACTTTAGTTTCTTCTGTTGTGAGCTGTGTGCAGCTAGTTCTGAACTGACTGTTCACTCTTCTTCCTTCCTGAGCCTCTGATTTTCCGTGTGGATCAGATCATTTTCCTTCTACATGGACAGTGTGAGAGGGCTGCTGGTAATTCATGCTTTTCATTGTTTCGTTTTGTTTTCTGAAATTGTCTATTGCTAATTGTTAGTTCCTTGAAGGTGATCTGTTACTGGTTTTTGTTTTGTTTTGTTTTGTTTCATTCCTACTGTAATGAAGGATGTAAGGAGGGATAAATTTCACAAAGAGTTAAAGTTTGGAGTCTGAAAGGCCAGATATCAGGGTGCTGGCTCTGACAGCTTCCACTGCCTTCACCTCAAGGCAGAGGGCATCATGAAGATGGATATACTGGCATAGAACTTGGGAGTTGGAGGTAGGGAGATCAGGAGGTCAAGGCCAGCCCTTGGTATAGATAGTGAGTTCTAGAGCAGCTCCGACTCTGTGAGATTTTGTGTTGTCTCAGGACAAAAACAGGCTGGAGAGATGGCTCAGTGGTTACGGGCATGCTTTTGCAAAAGGCCTGAGTTAGGTTCCCAGTAACATTAGACGGGACACAGCCTCCAGTGTAATCCAAGCCACGACACCTGTGCTTACTTGCAGTAATTAAAAATAATAAAGTACATCTTTAAAAAACAACACAAATAGCATCACATTGTAAATATAGGAAAGGGAGAGATTACAGAGAGAGTAGGAGTGGCCAGTACCCACCCCTGGGTGTCCTCCTCGGAGAGGTCACCTTTTTGAGCAGGTTTAGAGTGTCAGGGTGGAACCTAGGCAAGTGCTACAGCCACAGCTCCCAGCGCACCGCTCTTACAGTGGGGTGTGCGCTCACTTCGTATCCAGATGTAGCATGTCGTTACTCTCCTTTGGCTGTAGGCCTGTTGGGGTTTATCACAGATCTCTGCTGCTTTGGTCCAGTCTCATGTGTCTCAGTTTCGAATTGAATTATTTGTGCCTTTTACTCTGGGATCTTACAATGAGTTCTGAATCTTTTCTCTGCCCCTTGCAGCATTTTTGTTATTTGAGTGACCTTGGATATATTCATCATCTCTTCCTCTGTTAAGTTTCTCCCTTGTATTATCATATATTGTTCTGAATGTTGTTTCTCAGTGAGTTTAAGAACACCACTAACCTGCTAAATTCTCAAAATTGTCCTTTAACTCCTTGGCCGCAGTTCTTGGGAGCTCAGTCTCTGCAGCTCCTGGGCTTTCTTGGGTTTCAGTCCCACCCTGTCTCTTTGGTATCTGGTTACTTGTCATCCCTGCTGAGATTGGCAGAGTCACTTAGCTCTAATTCCAGGAAGAGGGCCCAACGTGGAGCTGAGTCCCTCCCTGGGTGGGCCTCTCTAGTGTACTTTCTTTTAGATTTCAGACCCAACTCAGACAAGGTCTCCATCTCCCTCCGCAGACCTTAGATCAGGTTCCTTGTCCTTCCATCTTTGTGACTACCTGTCACCATCTCTTAGTTGCCTCTTCCCAATCCATGGCTGTGCTGAGACTAGTGAAATTCCAGAACTGGGGAAGCTCATGTTGCTATGAGTTGTCACACAGGTACTCGTTGTTCCTGTTGTGTGACCAGGGTGGGTCCCCAGTGCCCGCTAGTTCATGAAGCTGATGATACAATGCACCAGCCACACTGCCTATGGTGGGACATAGTATATTTTAATTCTTGAATTGAAAATTTTCCTGGTTACAAGAATAATATATTTATTGTGCTATCAAGTTCCTCTTGTTGTCTTTTGTCCCAAGCCAGGTCCTTTTTCCCTTGGGGAACCGTGCAGACAGTAACAGGACCACCTCTAATTGAATAGTTCATAGCTAAGAACAGAAGAGGGAGGTAGACTAGAAAATCAACTTCTCAACCTTGAGGATCAGGAGTGGGGGGGAGGCCTAAAGGTGTAGACATACTAATGCTTTGGAGGGAGTGCTCTCCTGGCAGTCAGGCACACGGCCTTTCTCACTCCTGTTGTGGTGCCTCGGATGTTGCCACGGCTGCTGTCAGCCATCCAGGCCTCCAGGGCCTGTGAGATTGGGCTTCTGATGACGTTAGAGGTTGCTTGTGCTGGCTGCTGTTGGCTATCTCCTTTTAGCCAGCATGTCGACAGTGGGCTTACGTCATCCTCACCGATACACAGGCTCAGGGTGAGGGAGAGGGAGAGCTAGGTTTCTGTCTTAGTCAGAGTTACTATTGCTGTATTAAACGCCATGACCAAAAGCTGCTCGGGGAGGAAAGGGTATGTTTTACCTCACAGCTCATAAGTCCATAGGTACCACGGGTCATTCTGAAGGAGGTTACCCTTAGTCCTCTGTCTGTAGTGCTTCCTCCCTTACTGCTGCCTGTTGTCTTTCTCCCAGCACCCTGGGTCTTGCATGGCTACCATTTCACCTTTTATTCTTCTTCTATGATCTCTGGATCCAAGTCCAGGTGCCCTTGAGGTTGGCACTGTTAAATAGCTGCATCAGACTGAGTGGAGTGCGGCAGCACATGCCTGTAACCCCAGTACTCAGGAGGCTGAGGCAGGAGACTAAGGCTACCGTGGGTACATAACAAGGCCCTGTCTTGAACACTCACACACACTTTAAATTAAAGAGAAAGGAAAGGAAAGGGAGGGAGGGAAGAAGGGAAAAAATGGGCTAGGCAAAGTGGTGCACTTTAATCCCAGCATTTGGGAGGCATAGGCAGGTGATTCTCTGAGTTGGGGCAGCCTGGGCTACAACACGAATTCCAGTTACCCAGAGAAATCCTGTCTCAAAAAGAGTGGTTACGAGCACTCACTGGCTGCTCTTCCAGAGGATCCAGGTTCAAGTCCCAGGACCCACATGGCAGCTCGCAACTATTTATAACTCCGGTTCCAAGGGATCCAAACTATCACACAGACATACAAAATGAACATTAAAAATAAACAAAATGGCCTGGTGAGATGCCTCAGCAGGTAAGAACACTGACTGCTCTTCGGAAGATCCTGAGTTCAAATCCCAGCAACCACATGGCTGCTCACAAACACCCATAATGAGATCTGACACCCTCTTCTGACACTGTCTTCTGAAGACAACTATAGTGTACTTATTTATAATAATACATTTTTGGGCTGGAGTGAGCAGGGACTGAGCGAGTGGGACTGACTGTAGCAAGTGGGATTGACTGGAGTGAGCAGAAGTCCTAAATTCAATTCCCAACAACCAGATGAAGGCTCACAACTATCTGTACAGCTACAGTGTGTACTCATAAACATAAATAAATAAAAAAGAACCTAAAAAATTCATTTATATTTAAAAAATAAAACAATATTTTTTAAGAGGAGGTGGGAGAAGAAGAGGGAAAAACAAAAGAAAGGAAGATAGGGGGTCCACCTTAAAACCCCACACATCAAGAAGTGTCTTTGCACCTTCACCTGCACTGGGTGTTAAATAGACTGGAATGTTTCTTGACTGCTGGCTTGCTCCACCACGCTCCAACTTACGGTGGAGTGCCTCTCTGCTTCTCCACCCACCTATAGGTGTGAAGTGTGTTGGTGGGGCCTCCTAGTGATTAGTAGCTCCTCTCTCTGTATGCAGAACTTGCTCTGCACTTGGTGTTCTCCACTGCTGGGAGCACGTGCTCCGTCTGGTGGTGGCAGGAGACCTGCCCTGAACAGCCAGCCAGGTACCAGATCAGGCCGGGCTGGGTTTGCCTGAGGCCAGACTTGGGTGTGAGCTCCAGCTTCTCCTTGGGAGGGTTTTAGTCCAGAGCTGTAGAAAGGAATAGATTAGTTTATATTAAATGCCTGGAGGCTGTGGGTAGTATAAGAACTAGCCAGTTTCAGTCAGACTTGGGTATGAATCAAGATCACTTTTTCATCAGTTATGGACAAATTATTTTGCCTCAAAATCATTTTTTGTTTTTTATGTGGGGCTGGAGAGATGGCTCAGTGGTTAAGAACACTCACTGACTGCTCTTCCAGAGGTCCTGAGTTCAATTTCTAGCAACCACGTAGTGGCTCACAACCATCTGTAATGGGATCGGATGCCCTCTTTTGATGTGTCTGAAGACACTGTACTCACATACATAAAATAAACAAATTTTTAAAATACGTGACTTAAATGGGGCTGGTGCTCCTCTCTAGGACAGGCACTCATAGATAAGAATGACAAAGCAGGGGTGGGGTTATACACTGAGGAAAAAGGCCTGGGTTGGCAGAGGCTAAGCCTCAGAGAGCCAATATCACGTAAGGCCCTGCTGCCTGACCCCTGAACCTTGAAGTGATTGCCTAGTTTTGGTGGAGTGCAGAGTAAGCATGTGGAACTGGACGTGCCAGGTCCACTCCAGCTTGCCCGAAAGCCTTGTGGTTCTGAGGGCCTCTCTCCTCCTTTTCAGCCCTGCTTCCTCAAGGACTGGGAAATGCATGTCCACTTCAAAGTCCATGGCACGGGGAAGAAGAATCTCCATGGAGATGGCATTGCCTTGTGGTACACCCGGGACCGCCTTGTGCCAGGTGAGGCGGGGTGAGGGGGTGCGCGTGCTGTGGGCACGGTGTCCTGCTGGCCCGCCGCCTCGAGTGGGTGGGCCTGGTAAGTGGCCTGCCTGTGCTTACTCGCGCATCTGTTGGGAGACTGCTGCTGACCTGGCTCTGGAGGGGCGGAGAGCCTTTGGTGAGGTCCACTCCGCCCTCATTCTGCCTGCTTACTGTTTTTAGGTTTTTAGAGCCTTTGACTATATAGCCCAGTCTGGTTTTAAACTCATTAGCTCAGGCTACCTAAAACATGAAAATATTCCTTTTGCCTCAGTCTTTCAACGTGGACTGCGGATATACACTATAACACCTGGCCATTTTCCCATAGTTTTAGAAATATTTGTGTGTATGCACACGTGCCCGTGCATATCACAGCACCTGTGGGGAGCAGAGGGTAGCGTGATGAGATCAGGTCTGCCTGTCTACCTTTATGTATTTTCTGAGGTTGGAACTAAAGTCATCAGGCCCTTTACCTGCTGGCCATTCGTGGGGCGCCTCCTCTGGGGCCCTTGCAGAAAAATTGCCATTTGTAGCTTCAGGTTCCTCCTGTGGCTCCATACACGTGTCCTAGATTGGGCACTGCCAGTACCTAATACTTGCCTTGGTGGTTACCCTCATAGTTAAGGCCTCAGTATTCATTGCTGTTCAATGGGACTTTGCTATGGCCCTGGCTGACCTGGTACCATGAAGCTGACGCTGTCCTTGAACTCATGGCACTCGTGATACTGGGCCTCCGTTTTCACTTCTCTGTCCGAGAGGCCTAGGCCCCTCCCCACCCTCTTTGTCCTTCAAGGTTCCCTCCTTCTGAGGTGAGGTACCAATGGTTGGACTTTGTTACTTCTGCCCAGGCTGCTTTGAACTAACCATGAGTCATCTCTATTGATCTGTTCTGAAATATCTCCTAATTCCAGGGCCTGTGTTTGGAAGCAAAGACAACTTCCATGGTTTGGCCATCTTCCTGGACACGTATCCCAATGATGAAACAACTGAGGTAGGATCCTACGTTCCTCTGCGGGGCAGACAGGCGAGCAAGGGCTGGGCAGCTGGCTTGAGGCCGGGGATTAGAACTTTGCTGTGGTTATAGCCTAAAGCATCCTCCAGGGGCAGGGGCAGGGTGGTAGGTGCCCACACTGGCTGGGCGTGGAGTAAGCAATGTCTTGCTTGGTTCCAGCGTGTGTTCCCGTACATCTCGGTGATGGTGAACAATGGCTCTCTGTCATACGATCATAGCAAAGACGGACGCTGGAGTGAGTTGTCAGGCTGCACAGCTGATTTCCGCAACCGGGACCATGACACCTTCCTAGCTGTCCGCTATTCCCGGGGCCGCCTCACGGTGAGCAGGCATGAGGGGCAGGCCAGTAGGCCTTTGCTGGCTCCATGGAGGCTCCAGGAGGTGGTTGACTGGGGCCTGGGCGTGAGCTTGACCTGTCCACTGACTGCAGGTGATGACTGACCTGGAAGACAAGAACGAGTGGAAGAACTGTATTGATATCACTGGGGTTCGCCTGCCCACCGGCTACTACTTTGGAGCCTCTGCTGGCACCGGCGACCTGTCTGGTGAGTGTCTAGGCAGTTAATGGTCTCCCTTCTCTGCAGGCCTTCCTCATTTTCCCACTGGCTGTAACTTGGCATCCCTGAGGCCAGGTCCAAACGGTCAGCTGGCCTCTTCACCTTGTATCTTTAGGTGAGAGGAGGCTTTGGGTCTAGGTAGCTTGATGGGTTCTTAGTGCCAGATCTATAGGGACACAGGCATTTAATCCCCCTCGGCTGCCCCTCTGATCATCGCCTTTGCCCATCAAGGAAAGTGGCATGCCTACCTTTCTAGTTGCCTGGGATGACATACCTTGGTGTCACCCTGGACCTTGTCTCTTGCCAGCACGTATTCCCTGGCAAACCCCACTACCTGTCTGTCTCCTTGCTGCATTCAAGCCGCCACCTCTCACTGATGCCCACGTGTGCCTCCTCTTTTCATACAAAGTACACTGACGTTCTGTCCCTGTGCTCAGAATTGTAATGGCCACCATCGTGGTTGACGGGCCAGGCCTCCCCATGCCTCCCTCCTGCGCTGAAGGTGACTCCAGCTGCCCTGTCCTTTCTGTGTGGGACCTGGTCATATCTTTAGTGTCCCCCTCAAGTGTGGACTTCCCTTCTCCAGTCCGTGCACGTCTTCCCCATCCCTTCCTTAGCTTTGGTTTCTTTATAGCGTGTCTTAGCTGTGTAATTTCCTGTGCCTCCTGTTTGTGGTCCTACCCCTCCGCTCCCCACATTACAAGTGTCTGTGGGCCTTGCTGGGTCACTAGGCCTTGGTGGTGCATAATGGTGTCCCTTGACTGTGGCCCAGTCTACTAGTGATGTTTTAGAAAGATCCTAGCCCTGGACCCAGCCCCAGCTGACCAAAACTGGGCTGTGATATGCATGAGCTAACAGACCTTATTTATCCCCAGGATAAACTCTTTTAGGGACTGTAATGTCCCCTCTATCCAGAGGCATCCCTCGTCTCCAGGAAGAGCACAAGGCCACGTAGTCCCTGAGCCTCGGTTGTGCTGTCTCTAAAGTTCCTATACCCCAACCTCGGTAGTCAGCAGCTCGTGGTCTGACTTGTTTCAGTAATGCACCCAGCATGCCCCTTGCTCCTTCTTGTCCCCTGGCTTCCCTGGGATTTCATATGACAGTACTCCCATATGTCTGCAGAGGGTTTCTTGATGGAACAGATGGCTGTCTGTGGCAGGTAGATGTTCACCGTTCTATTTGGAGTGGCCACGTGAAGAGACAGGCACCAGGGTTTTTATTTGGGGCGGGAGAGAGATGGGGGTTGGCAGAGTCTCTATGTAGCTCAGGCTAGCCTCAGTCTTAGAGATCTGCTTGTTTCAGAGGTGTGTACCACCACACCAGCCACTGTTTTCGTAGGTGTTGATTCCTTTCTATTTTCACATAACTGAAATCAAGGGAAATTTCTCCCAGATAAGCGGAAAATGGCAGGACCCAGGCGGCACCCAGGGTCTGACTCCGAAGCTGATTCTCAGGGCTTGGCCCTCTGCTTCAAGGGTCTGTGTGCTTGGGTGTCAGAGGCCAGGGGCCTGCCTGGCCTGGCCACCAGCTGCTTGCTGTATAGCTCTCCCCCTCACTACAGCTCCTCATCTTCCCTCACATTAATCGGCGTGCTGAGTTTACATGTGGAGTCACATCCTGGACTCAGTGCCTCACCTCTGAGGTAGTTGGAACATCCTTCGCACCTGTGGTAGTGTTGAACACATCCTTTCCAGGTCTCAGGCCTAGTTGCTGATGGCCCCTCTCTTATCTGCAGTCTGCATGTGGGTCTGATAAGGTCATCCCATCTGGCTGCTCCCTCTCTTGGAAGTATTGGGATTGTGAGGCAGCCCTTGAATGGGCACGCTGGCCCTCGCCTGCTTTCTGGTTTTAGTTTGAATCCTCTGCTCAGCAGTGTCCCGCACTGCATGGGCATTCGCATGTCCTGGCCATTGTGGTGGCTCAATGTAGACACTGCTTCGATTTTGCAAAGAAACTAAGCCTTGAAGTTTAGATTGAGATCATTTCCAACATCAAAGTTAATGTTTTTTCTCTCTGTTCTGTCTTCTCTCTCTTGGGCACTCCCAACTTCTCCAAGCCTGGGCTTGAACCCAGGCTTTTATACATACTAAGCATATGCTACGCATTGAGCTGCACTCCAGCCCGAGATGCTGCCTGCCTAGGAGAGGGGACTGCTAGGCAGAAGCCGCTCACTGGGCCGGCCTTGTGAGGCTGAGGAAGCAGCTTTCCCTGGGAGGGCAGTGGGCATGTCTAAGGTGGGGTCGTGTTCTCCTCTCTGCCCCTAGACAACCATGACATCATCTCCATCAAGTTGTTCCAGCTCACAGTGGAGCGGACGCCTGAAGAAGAAAGCATCGACTGGACCAAGATTGAGCCTGGCGTCAATTTCCTCAAGTCCCCCAAAGGTGTGTGTGCATGCAGCCCGCCCTCCTGTCCTGATATAGCTGAGCTTTGGACTCTGAGCTCTGTGGCTGGAGGCCAGGGGCTTGGGCCATATTGGCTCTGGTTAGTGTTTGAGTAAAGAATGAGTTGCTGTCTTGCTGTGTGGATCCTGCTGAGGCTCTGACACCTAGTCAGCACACTTCTTCCTGTGCTAAAGTGTGGTCAGTCTGTTGTCCACGTGGACATAACATGCCAAGCACTCCTTGTCACACCTAGCTTGCGTGAATCTTTTGGGGGCTGACTCTTGCCAGCTCCTTGCCGGCCGGCCAGTCCAGGGGGAGGAGAGAGGTTCCCGTCCTGCCGTGGTCTCTCTGGAGAAACACACCAAGCTAGGAGTCTTGTTGAAGCAGGAACTCAATTTTATGGCATCAGACTCTTCACTTATATAAGTTCGGAACATAGGGAGGGGGATTTTTGGTGGGGTAAGATGATGTAGGAGGTGGGGAAAGGTGACAGAGGGTGTGGAGTGACTGACAGGGCCAGTGGCAAAGCTCTACTTCAGCAACTTCGACAGAGGCAGGGCCAAACAGGTTGTGCTGAATCACCCCAATCCTGTGCTCAAGTGACTGAAACCAGTCTCAAAACTCTAGAACCAGGCTCGGGTTTGTCCTCAAGGCCCAAACCAGGGCCAAAATGGGGCCAACAGACTCTTAGGATTGCTCAGCTAGAAAGAAAGGTGGCGGTTATCCTATAACCCTAGCCTTGGTTCCCTCCGCTAGCACCATTCTGCCTCACACTCTACCCAGTGTTCTGGGTCGAAGGAAGAGACACCTGTATTTCTGTCTATCCCTCAGAGCCGTAGCCTGCCAACTATGGCTCCCTTGAAAGTATAGGCCCCTGTCCTGTCTTTCCAGCTCTCTAGGAAAAGCCTGTTTTTTGTAATATGACATCTCACTTTAAAAATTCTATCTTGTGTAGCCTGGGCTGGCCTTGAACTCACTGTATAACCGACAGTGATATTGACCTTTTGAGTCTCCTGCCTCTACCCTGGGTATAGGAATAACAGGTGTAGCCACCAGGCCTGGTGTTTGAAATCTCATAGTTTTTTAAGTTTTACTGTTACTTTAATTCTGTGCCTGTGTATATGTGTGTGCCTGTGGAGGCTAGAGGCATCAGGTCCCCTGGAACTGGAGTTATAGGCAGTTGTGAGCCTCCTAACATGGGTGTTGGGAAGCGGACTTAGATCAGTATATACTCTCAACTCCTGAGCCATTCCTCTAGCTGCAGATTTTAGAACTAAGTTAGTCCTACCACATACCACCATTTGGTCAGTTCTGGTTGCTGTTCCCAGAAATCCAATTGCTTCTCCCCCACCTGCATCCCTAGAGGCAATTCGAGATGGGGGTCCGCTCATTTGTTCACTCACTTGATGGCTGCCATCTCCAAGGCATCCGCTCCATGTCTAGCTCTACCCCTAATGGCTTGGTGGAGGGACTGAGCAGTGACAGGCCATAGGGACCAGACCCATGGTTACTACAAGGCTACGCTGCTTGTGAGGGAAATCTCATGCGGCCTTTGAAGTACTGCCTCAGAGTGGAGTAGGTTTCTTCTGACCCCTGCCCTTTGCCAGTGCTGTGCTGGGCGTAAGCCGGCAGTGTCCAGTTCTACAGAGCCACGTGGCAGGCAGCCCCTTTGTGCTTTGTACATTAATCTCCATCTTTTTCCATAGACAATGTGGATGACCCCACTGGAAACTTCCGAAGCGGGCCCCTGACAGGATGGAGGGTGTTCCTGCTGCTGCTGTGCGCGCTCCTGGGCATCATCGTCTGTGCTGTGGTGGGCGCCGTGGTGTTTCAGAAGCGCCAGGAGCGGAACAAGCGTTTCTACTGAGAGGCCGGTCTGGCTGGGAAGGGCCTGACCTTGGGCCAGGGCTCTTATGTGAACTTTTTTCTACTGGGATTGTAAAAGCCAACGAACCTTATTTCTTAACTGTTTCAAAGAAATAATTAAAGTATTTTCATACATTTTGCTTCTTGCCCAGCTGAGACAGCGGGCAGGGCTGGGGTCAGGGTTCAGCATCCCCACAGCCAGAGGTTCTTGCCCCATCCCAAGGCTTGTTCTTGGGAGCGAGGGATTCTGTGTTTGGGGCCCAGGTGAGGCCTGTGTATGGGATGGCTCCTTAGGGTTCTCAGCAGTGTTTTTTGTTCTGAGGCCTGTGGCAGCAAACAGGGTTTGGGATTCTGAGCGCCCCAGCCTCCCTGTAGCTTTTTACAAAGACAGACCTCAGCTAAGGCTGGAGGACCATTCAGTAGGGCCAAGGTGTGACAATTTATTAAATAAAGTAGCCAGTCTCAGCCTCATGCCTGTCCTAAAGGCTTTTTTTCACATCTGGTGATTTCAAGTCCCTTCTCTCTGGCCTGCAGCAGTCCTAGAGAAGAGAGATGGTGGCTGTCACATTGCCAGTTGGGGAAGTGTGACTCTCAGGTCAAGCAAGACTCGCCAGTTTTGCCTAGCATGCAGTGTTTTGGGAATAGGGTACTGTACGCAGGGTGTGACCTCAGGCCAGTGCACAAGCACTGGGGACGGAGCAGGCAATGCCAGAAATCTTGAGGAGACTTAGGTAATCTGGAAGGAGCCGCTGAGCCAAGAATGGAAGACAGCTGGACCAGCAGTGCTGTCCCCTTTGGGTACCTAGAGGGAGCAAAGGCGGGGCTGAGTGGAAAGCAGGCATTCCCACAGCCAGCTTCCGGTCTTGGCCACCCAAGGCTCCTACCATGGAGAACTGTGTCCTCTTCAGTCCTTCCCTGGGGACTTACCAAGTCTGTCCCTTCCCACACAGTCAAGTAATGCTTGCTCTCTTACTCACAAGCAAAGGCGTCATCGCTGCACCGGGGCTTCCTCGCTCACTTTGTTGCTGTAGTAGTGCTAGGAGCCATGACGGCCATGGTTAGGTGTCCACAGCAGCTGCCGGCTGCCGGCTGCTTCCCGGGTTTATGAGCTGTCATGGAGCCTCAGAGGAACCCCATCCTTCCTTTTGACACATTGCTTTCCAAGCATGCATTGCTTATTTACCATGACGCTTACCATGTGGGGTGTGTCCAGGCAGTTGTGTAGTGCTGGCATGACAGCCAGGCCTGGAACCTGGAGCATCGGGTTTCTGGCGTCAGTCTTTGGATTGGCCTTTAGTTCTTGGTTCTAACTTGGCACTTCCTGGTGTCCTGAGTAATTTAGGCACATTATAATCAAGATTTACCTCTGTGTTAAAGCCACCTTGTCAGCAGCTGCTGTAGCATTGGGAGATAACTCAGTCAATAAAACACTTGTATGACAGTACTGGCGGCTGATGGTCTCTGGGGCTCACTCATCCAGTTGGGGACTTCCGTGCCAAAGGAGCACATGGCATTCCCAAAGATCACATCCAAAGCTGTCCCCTGATCGCCACACACATGGCATTTAAAAAGCCTGTTTCCTCCGCATTTGGCCTAGTAAGTCTTGTGGGGTAGGACCAGGCAGGGTCTGTAACAACCTCAGGCGCCAGCACTTGGTGATCTTGTGAGTATGTTTTACCTTCCAGCTGGGCTCTCCATCCATCATTGCATAACCTCGATGTACTTGTGAAGAACCGTTTCTAAGTTCATCCCCAGAGTTGTCTGTTTTCACACAGGAATGATTCCACAATGAATTTTTTTGTCATGTGCTCCTAAAAGTAGAGCTCCTTCCTCATCACTCATCACTGAAGCATAAGTGCGTACCTTCCTGTACCCTTCCTGTACCCTTCCTCGTATCCTCTCTGCAGGATCGGGAATGCAAACCTGCTGACTCCCATGGCCTCCTCTGTCTCCTCCCCACAAAGATGATGGTTGTTAAAGTGTTCTTTCAATTGTGTATTTTAAAACTTTGTTTTGTTTTAAAAGCCTTTCAATAGTGTTTGAAATAGTTCGAGCTCCGCTGTGCCCTGGTCATGTAGCCCAATATGCCTTCTGGTGGGCACGCTGGTGCCTGTGCTCTTGTTATGTTACCAGGATTGGAAGTTGGCCTCTGGCAGTGCTTACACATGGTGCCACCTCAAATGGTCTTGCATTGTGTTCACACATGAGAAGTTTGGGTCTGCAGCTTGTATCCGGTTCCAGTTTTGCTAGCCAGAGCTATGTTGCATTCTGAAGAGAATTGTTCTCCCCTCCCCACCCCTCACCTCTGACCCCCTCCACACCAGGCTGATGGTCTCTGATGCTGTATTTCCAACCCCTTTTACTGATGTTCAGGAATTCTTATTTCAGCCTTCTGATTATAGGCTTGCAGAGGTTCCTTCCCACACGCTTGGCTTCCTGCTAATGACGTCATTTGATGTGCGATCTGCATTTAAATGGCACTTATTAATCTTTTCCAAAGATGATTTTCCTGAAGGTTTCTAACTTTGGCCTTTAAGAATTTGCACTTTGTTGAGGTGGGTCTTGCACAGTGCTGATGTCATCGTCCCTGCTGTCTCCACCGACTTGCGGCCGAGCCTTTCTGACTCACTCATCCTCCAGCACCCATGGCTGGTCCCCAGACACCTACTCCTGACCCTGTCCCTTTTTCTTCTCATTAACTGGGATGTTTCTCTTCCCAGCTTCCTCCCAGCGAGGGAGGTCATGTGAACCTGTGGCCCAGGGGAGCTGGCAGGTGTTAGGTGTGGAAGGTCCTATCTTCTTCCTGCCTGGAATGTGGTAGGACCCTGGGGTACAGAAACACCTATGACTGGGGACTGGAGAGAGCACATACCTGTTAGATAGGGCACTCCAGGTCAGAACTGAAGCCCTGCCTCAAGCCTTAGATTGTCAACTGCTGGGGTTTTATTTTTGTGTGTATGTGAAAGAAATAAATCCCTATTTGTTCAAACTAGTGTGAGTTGTGTGTTCTGTTACTTAAGCTGAAAACAGCGTAGCCTCTCCCCCTGCACTCCCGGGGCCTCTACTTGATATGTACACACAAGCAGCTCAGGGAAGCAAGCCTCATGACCCAAGCTGAATCCATATGTAATGAAGGTCATCTAGCCTGGAACACACAGACATCGAGGGAGACAGAAGAGCAGGCTGTGGAGAAAGCGCAGTTTTATTCCTTTAGGATGGGTGACTGGCTTTGGTATTTCACAGTCCTCTTCTTCCCCCAATAGTCCAGTCTAGATACTTATCCCAGTGTCTCCCTGGCCATTTCTCCTCACAGGCTTGCTGTGAGGTCTTTCTGGGTGGCTTCTAGAGAGGGAGAAAAGAAATTTAACCATAGAACAATAGTAGGCCTGTCTCTCTGGGCAATGAGCACTTTAGCTAGTTCCTGCTGAGAAGGGATGGGGTCTGGGGTGTCTAGGGATAATGAGTTGGAACCCTGAGGCTGGTTCACACTGCTGTGGTGAAGTTGTGACAGGAGTCAGTTTCCAGGGAAAAACCTAGAAAACACAATGTAGTCTTCATGCAGCACAGAGATCCACCATAACAGCTTTACACTATGAAATGAATATTTTCTGTTCTGTCAAGAGTCAGGGGCCAGGCTGGATCAGGGAAGGAGCTTTGGTGGACATTTTGAGACAAACATGCTTGGTTCTGAAGTAGGACAGTCGAACCCCATCTTCAAAGCCAGCTTCTCAGTGACTCAGACAGCACAGGACAGTTTACTGTCTACACAGCAGGTATTTGTTCCTCTGCAGAACTGACCTTGGTGGTTTACACTGGGCAGGAGACAAATAGCTGGACCCAAAGCTCCTTGTAACCAGGACAGATCTGTCCAGGGAAACCTCATCGTGCAGTGGGAACAAGGAAAAGCTTTCCTTTGAGTCTTTAAGCTTCATGTCAGGAGTGACTGGCAGTGAGCCCACAACCAATGAGGACTGTGCTGACAGAAGTGCCCGCCTTTACTTGTCAATCACTAGAGACTCTCCCTGCCTAGACTAGGGTGACTGACTACTTGGAAGTATGTACCCCCAAAGCAAGTTTGTGTCTGTCTGCAAAAAGAAGCAGACAATTTGGAAAGCCTAGTGCCCCCTTTTTCTTTGGGCTTCTCTAATGAGAAGGCTGTGAATTCCCCTGTAGGGGGATATATCTCAGGGGGATGCTGGGTCCACGCCTCCTGAAAAAAGAAAATCGGTGCGTTTTGTTGTTGTTGTTGTTTAAGTGTAAGGGTCTGATTTTGCTCAGTGTTTGAGAAGGCAGCTGAGTGTTGACACTGGAGAAATGTTGGAAACATTTTCTCCCATCTGTACAGCACTTTGTCACTAGGAAAACAATATCTTCTGACTTCAGGAGAAGTCCTGGCCAAAGCAATCAGGAGCCCGTAGCAGGGGTGGGGCAGTGTCTGAGGTGGTCAAGTAGCACTGGGGACTGGATAGACAGCAAAACAAACACTCAGCTTCTCAGAACATCTGATGCCAGAGCCTTGGCACTTAACCCTTTGTTCTCCTGCCCTTACAGTACCTAGGTGATGTGAATGTGCTTGGCCCAGGGAGCGGCACCGTTGGGAGGTGTGGCCTTGTTGGAGGAAGTGTGTCACTGTGGGAGTGGGTTTTGAGACCCTTGTCCTAGCTGCCTTTGGACCAAGATGTAGAACTCTCAGCTCCTCCAGTGCCAGTGCCAGTGTCTGCCTGGATGCTGCCATGCCTCCCACCATGATGATACTGGACTGAACCTCAGAACCTGTAAGCCAGCCCCAGTTAAATGTCTTTTATAAGAGTTGCCTTGGTCATGGTGTCTCTTCACAGCAGTAAACCCTAAGACAAGTAGTGAGTGGCTCTCCCACATCAGTGCATCCCTGCATTGCCTCTGGGGCTGCTCTGAATCTGCTTCCTTAATTGATAACACTTGGCAGAAATTGTGCCATGCTCAGGAACCTGTGACAGCCTGTCATGCTTCACCCAGCAGGAAACCCTTCCACAGGAGAATCTGCTCCCAAGTGTGGAGATGGTCTGCCCTGTCTGTTAGCTCATTAGGGCGTTACAGAGTCTGATATTTCCCACTAAAGGCCAATTTTTTTTCTTCTCTAGTTTATATTTAGGCCGGACCCATGTGCATAAGATGATCCAAGAGATCTCAATGGTTAAACCCAGTCTAGGGAGCCTTAGCTTCGGACTACTTATTTGTAACACAAAAGAAGAAAGAAAAGTGGAGGGGCTGGAGAGATGGCTCAGCAGTTAAGAGTACTGACTGCTTCCAGATCCCCTGGGTTTGGTTCCCAGCACCCATAGGGCAGCTTACTAACATCTGTAACTCCAGTTGCAAGGAACCCAACACCCTCTCTGGCTTTCCTGGACACCAGGTTCGTGATGCCCAGACATACATGCAAGCAAAACACCTTACACATAAAATGATACAACTTTGAAAAAAACAAAGACAAAAACAAGATGTACTGATGCCACCCAGAGCTTGTTACCAACATGGGCATGGGAACCCGTGCTCTCTCCTTCCTCCTTGGTGACCGGGAAGGAGGACAAGTCCGTTTGGGATATTAGGATATTTGCTCTATGTGGCTCTTTAGTACCGTGTGGCCTTAATGAATTCCTAATCTTCTAGGATCCAAGGCTCACGTTCAAAAGCTTTGGGGTAAAGCTGCCATACCTTTGACCCTCCCCCCTCAAATTTGTAACCTGTAAACAAGGAGAATCGATAGGTGCACAGGGTGGGTAGTTTGCCAAAGGTAAACTGATTCAGAGTGAGGAACACTTTTTCCTCATCTTGTTTTGTTTTTGTTTTTGTTTTTTTAAAAAATGGAAATTTATTTATTATATGTAAGTACACAGAGGGCATCAGATCTCATTACAGATGGTTGTGAGCCACCATGTGGTTGTGGGATTTTGAACTCAGGACCTCCAGCAGAGGAGTCAGTGCTCTTAACCACTGAGCCATCTCTCTCCAGTGTCAGACAAACTACGGAGTGAAACAAAAGAGGCTGAGGCTGGGTGGGGCAGAAGCAAAAGCAGCTAGCAAGGAGCGAGGAGAAGAGAAAGATGGAACTGGAGATGCCAGAAAGCAGGCATTAAGACAGTTACAAACTTCTGCCCCAGGGAAACCCCAATCCACCCTCCCACCCAGCAGACTGGTCTTCCTTTACCTGTAGCGGTTACTGGCAGAGCTACACCTGGCCCTGGGCTTCTTTATCTGACCTGAATTTCCTAGCCCTACCTAGCTTTACACTATAGCACTGGCTCTCACCCTGTAGGTCGAGACCCCTTGTGGGTTCAATAACCCTTAAAAGAGTCACTTAAGACCAACACATACTTACATTATGATTTATAACAATAGCAAGGTTATAGCTACAAAGTAGCAACGAAAATACTTTTATGGCTGGGGGTCAGCACAGCAGGAGGAACTGTACCAAAGGGTCCCAGCATTAGAAGGTTGGAACCACCGCTCTAGAGGCACAAGGCTGGGAAAACTAAAGTTTCCTTTAGGATCCAGTAAGTAGAGCAGGTATGGTAGTCCCTGTAGAGACAGAGGCAGGCAAGCAGGCAGGCAGGCTTCTCTAAGTTCCAAGCCAGCCAGAGTCACATAGTGAGATTCTGTCTCAAAAACAAACGAACAAACAAACATTACCTAGTAAATATATGAAACTCTGACACAGAGGGTCGCCACTTTGTCAAGGACTGTTCCAGTGCCCTGAGCTTGGGCAAGCCTTCTGCCCTAGGTCCACAGCAAATGCTCTTGGGTTTTTTTCCTCCTCTCCCTTCATTGGCTTGGGGACCTCCAGAGCCCAGTGTCCTTTGCAAGGCCAGCAGAGACATTTGCACATACAACGGGGACATGGGGGGTGTGGGGCGGGGGCAAGAACCTGTGTTGGAAAAGGGACAGGTCTGTAGAGGGGGTATCCACCAGAGAGTCCAGCTAAGGGAGACCCTGTCTGCCACTCCAGGAATGCACTCCCTCTAAGGTCACCCAGAGTGACAATGCCCTGAGGCAGAGCACCCACAGACACGCCTGAGAGTGCTAAGGAAGAGCAAGAACAAACCAAAATTGTCTCTACAAGGAGGCTCTAGAGCAGAATGACCTTCCTCGCCCACCTTTCCAGGTGTCTGTGGTGTCTGCTTCGGCCACTCTCCCTCCCCAGGAAAATGATTGATTGGTCCTGTGGGGTCCTGTTTGCCTGTCTTTAGCTTGGGACTGCCTGGTAGCCTCAGTGCAGCCATAAGACATCAAAGCTCTGGTTCTCCAAGAGCCCTGCTCCCTGCTCTTCTCACTCTCAGTGGCTACGGAGGCTGACTGGGGGGTTCATAGTGTGTATTGGGAGGTCCTGCTTGCTCAGCAGGGGCCTTCAGTGTGTGGGATAGGCCATGGCCACTTTCGTGTCCTTTTGCACAATTTTTAGCTAGAGATATAACCTTGAGTGGAGTTCCAAATCAGAGATCACAAGAAATATAACTGAGTGCTGGTCATCTAGGGGGATCACTGAACCCCTTCCCTGGCCTTCACAACACAGACAACTGAAGACTGAGCCATGAAATCACCTTTACCCTTTGGAATGGAAGGAACCAGGAAGTCTGCAAGGGGAACCGGTGTTTGAGAGCGCCCCTGTGTTCTCCCCTTTCTGCTGGTGGTCCCATTTATCCACCACTGTGCCTTCTTGGTGTTGCTCCTCAAAATATTTTCCTGGAACTGCAGGACCTTTGTGGAAAGCAGTCTACCAGTGCTAAAGTAAGATGTAGAATCCTTTAGTCATTGCTGTGAACACACTTGGAGTGTAATTTTTTAAAACAATACATATTTTTAAATATATTTGAAATCCTAACATTTTGATTAAACTGAAGGTAAACACACCTGAAATTTAGAAAATAAAGCTGATGCATAGATCTGAAAAAAAAAATGTTTTCCTGGCATAAGAAGCCAATGTTGGGGGCTGAAAAAAAAAATGTTTTCCTGGCATAAGAAGCCAATGTTGGGGGCTGGAGAGATGGCTCAGTGGTTAAGGGCACTGACTGATCTTTTGAAGGTCCTGAGTTCAAGTCTCAGCAACCACATGATGGGTTACAACCATCTGTAATGAGATCTGACGCCCTCTTCTGGTGCGTCTGAAGACAGTTACAGTGTACTTACATATAATAATAAATAAATCTTAAAAAAAAAAAAAAGAAGCCAATGTCTCAGGAAGCCCATTTTCCTTATGTGTCCTCTTTCACACAGTTCCCACGTGGGAGCAGGGATGTCACCCTAAAAGTTGTCCTTTGACCTCCACATGTGGCTGTGGCACCTAAACCTACATGCCCGTGTGTACACACACCTTTTGTTGTTGTTGTTGTTTTTTAAATATTTATTTACTCTTTTTTTTTTTTCGAGACAGGGTTTCTCTGTGTAGCCCTGGCTGTCCTGGAATTCACTCTGTAGACCAGGCTGGCCTCGAACTCAGAAATCCACCTGTCTCTGCCTCCCAAGTGCTGGGATTAAAAGCGTGTGCCACCACTGCCCGGCTACTTTTTTAAAAAAAATTTATTTATTATTATATGTAAGTACATTGTAGCTGTCTTCATACACACCAGAAGAGGGCATCAGGTCTCATTACAGGTGGTTGTGAGCCACCATGTGGTTTCTGGGAATTGAACTCAGGACCTTCAGAAGAGCAGCCAGTGATCTTACCTGCTGAGCCATCTCTCTAGCCTTTGTTGTTGTTTTTTGAGACAGGGTTTTCAGTGTAGCCCTGGCTGTCCTGGAACCCTCCTCTGAGAACTGGGGATTAAAGGCTCTGTCACCACCACCTGGCTTTTTTTTTAAAAAAAATAACTTAATTATTTTTATTTTATGTGATTGGTGTTTTGCCTGCATGCATGTCTGTGTGAGGGTATCGGATCCCCTGGAACAGGAGTTACAGACAGTTGTGAGCTGCCATGTGGATGCTGGGAATTCAACTCAGGTTATCTTGGAAGAGAGTTACTCTTAACTGCTGAGCCATCTCTTAAAACAAGGATAAGCAGGGCAGTGGTGGCAAATGCCTTTAATCCCAGCACTTGGGAGGCAGAGGCAGGCAGATTTCTGAGTTCAAGGCCAGCCTGGTCTACAGAGTGAGTTCCAGGACAGCCAGGGCTACACAGAGAAACCCTGTTTTGGAAAAAAAAAAAAAAGATAAACACTGTTCTCACTGTGGAGTGCACAGCCTAATGGGAAAATCAGGTGAAATAAATGTGTTAGAAATTACTTGAATTTGTTTAGGATTGCAGTAACAGCACACCTCAGCCTTGGAGGCCCAACCACAGATCACTGTTGCTCACAGAGAGGCTGGGCCATGATCCTCTTTACCAAAAAATAACTTTCCTTCCTAGCTTCTGCTGATCTCTGCAGTCATTGCAGTTCTCAGCTTGAAGACTGCTGCAGACTCTGGTCCCCTGGTCACGTGGCAGCTGCCTGCCTAAGTGTCTCCACTTAAGTTGTCTCCAGATCTTACTTTAATTCTACACAGGCCCCATTTCCAAAGACAGCAACATCTGTTATTGAGTGTTTCTCTTTGGGGAACACTTGAACTTGATCAGTGGTTAGGGGCAGGGAGTCAGGTAGAGATGGGGCTGGAGACATGGCTCAGCAGTTAAGAGCACTTAGCGCTCTTGCAAGGGACCTGGGCTCAATCCTAGTACCCACACGGTGGCTCAGGAGCTCAGAACCTTTTTCTGACCTCTGCAGCCACCAGACATGCAGGCAGTACACATACATACACATAGGCAAAACACTCATACACATAAAACAAATATATCTAGAAAGTACAGTAATAATACAACCCAAGAGTTTTTTGTTTTTATTTTTAAATCAGTTTTGTTTTGAAATAGGATATTTGGGTAGATCTAGTCCTCCATCCATTATCTTTGGATTTATTTATTTATTTATTTATTTATTTGGTTTTCGAGACAGGGTTTCTCTTTGTAGCCCTGACTGACCTGGAACTCACCACTCACTCTGTAGACCAGGCTGGCCTGGAACTCAGAAATGTGCCTGCCCCCCCGCCCCTCCCCCATGCCCAGCTTGGATTTTTGTATCTCTGCATCTAACATACTGATCAGGCCTGCTGAGGTTGCAGTCTTTCCTGTCTATTTCTCCCTAAGTCATACAGTA
>JADRCD010208524.1:18633-51256 GCA_019843815.1 Montemys delectorum | reverse complement strand
GAAAAAAAAACCAGTTGGTTGTCCTATAATTTTTGTGCAACTATTGCAACAGTATGTCTTGTACCAAGTTACTGTTATAAATATGAATACAAATAGTGTTTGTAGCTAGAAATATGGATGATTATCATTCTCCTTCTGGCAGTTTGCAGAATGCCTTCTAATACCAGGAATGCTGACCACTTGCAGGGATACTTCTATTTAGGCACCAGCTTGATTTCTCTGTGTTTTATGGCTCAGTGAGTGTTGTCTTCCACAATAGGGCTTACCCTCAGATTATTGAGAGAGATCAATGGCTTTGTCAGTAACCTGTGATATATAGGAGTTCCAGTGGTCAGTGACCCAACAAGTTGTACCTCGCTATTGACAGCGAAGGTTTTATTTTGTGGTTTAAGATAGCTAATTGGGACATTATCTCCTTTTCCATTTGGTGACTTTATTTGAATTCCTTACATATATGCTTAAATTTTAGGGATCTTTTCAAGTAGGAAGTTTCCACATGTTTTTGTAAATGGCCCTCCCTCCACGTTCCCTCCTTTACCCTTCCTATCTATTCTCATTCCTACTAACTGCTCCTATTCTAGTTTTCCTTTATCTCTCTACAACATTATTTTGCCTTCCTTCAGAAGTTCTCTTCTACCTCCTTATACTTTACTAGTTACCTAACTTCTGGGGTTATTCACATTGTAGCATAATATCAAAACCTTAAAAGTTAGCATCCACATGTAAGAGAAAACATGCAATATTTCTTTTGAAAAGACTCTGCATCATCTCACTCAGAATGAGGTTTTTTTTTTCCCTAGTTCTATCCATTTGCCTGAAAGTTTTACTTTCCTTTACAGCTAAATAGTATTTTCATTATGTGAATATACAATTTCATTATAGATTTATGTTCAGTTTCTGAACATCTAGGCTGCTTCTAATTTCAGGCTATTATGAACAAAGCAACAATAATTAAGGATGAGCAAGGATCATCGTAGTAGGATGGAGAATCATTGTGAATATGTCCAAGAAGGGTATAGCTGGATCTTGAGGTAGATCAACTCCCAAATTCTTCTGAAACGTCCATATTGATTTCCATCGTGGCCATACCATACCAGTTCATCCTTCTGCCAGTGATGAATAAATTTTCACCTTAACTACATTCTCTCTTGCATAGGTTGTCATTTGTTTTATTGATCATGGTCATTTTGAATGGGACAAGATTAAATTTCCAAGTAGTTTTAGTTTTCATTTCCCCCCTGGCTAAGGATGGTGAACATTACATGTTTCTCAACCATTTGTGTTTCATGAGTTTAGACCTTTTGGCTTAGTTCTCTACCCATTTTTAAACACTGGTTGTTTGTTTTCTTGGTGTTTAGATACTAATTCTCGATCAGACATATAGCTAGTGAAGACTTTTTCCCATTCTCCCGCATCTTGTCTGGATATGTCCTTTTTCAGTTTCATGAGGTCCCATTTATTAATTGTCAATCTTAGTGACTGTGCTATTGCTGTTCTCTTCATAAAGTCTTTTCCTGTGCCAGCAATTTCAAGACTATCTCCCTATTTCTTCTTCTATCAGATTCAGGGTATCAACTCTTATTTTCAGGTCCTTGTTCTATTTGGAATTGAGTTTCCTACACAGTGATAGGCATACATTTATTTTGATTCTTCTACACAAAGCCATCCAATTTGACCAACACCATTTATTGAAGATGCTGTCTTTTCTCCAGTGTATATTTTTGCCTTTGAAAAAAAAAATCAGATGTATATAGGTATGTGAATACTATCTTGGTTTTCAGTTTGATTCCATTAATCAGTGTGTCTTTTTAAAAATGCAAATACCATACTGTTTATATTACTATAGCTCTGTAGTATAATTTGAGATCAGCAATGGTGAAGCCTCTAGCAGTTCTTCTATTAAAGATAGCATACTGGCTGGTTTTTTGTGTCAACTTGTTACAAGCTAGAGTCAACAGAAAGGAAGGTGCCTAGGTTGAGTCAGTTATCTTCAAAGAATGAAGTAAAGAAAAAGAGAGAACAGAGAAAACCTCTCTCGTATAGTAGAGCAATAAGGGAACTATAAACTACAAATGAAGAACTCCACCAGGAAATATTTACAGCCAAGAAACACTTGTAGCAAAGTAGCAGGATACAAAATTAACACACAAAAATCAGTAACCTCCCTATATACAGACGACAAATATACAGACGACAAATATACCGAGACAGAAATCAGGAAAATAAACAGTAACGTTCACAATTGCCTCAAAAAAAGAAAAAAAAGTCTCTGAATAATTCTAACCAGGCAAATCAAAGAGTTATATAACAAACAAAAAAAAAAAAGGCAGAGCACTGAAGAAATAAATTGAAGACACCAGAAAATGAAGATTCAATGCAATCTCCATTAATATACCTATATAATTTTTCACAGAAATTTAAAAAAAGATTCTTCATCTTCACATGGAAACAAACACAGATACACACACACCACCACCACCACCACCACCACCACCAATAACAACAGCAACAACAATAACAATATCAGGGTAACTAAAATTATCTGTCTTAGTCAGGATTCCTATTGTTTTACATAGGGTTTTCATTACTTCGACAAAACACTATGACCAAAAAGCAAGTTAGGAAGGATACCATTTATTGTGCTTAAACTTCCGCATTGCTGTTCATCACTGAAGGAACTCATGACAGGAACCTGGTAACCAGAGGTGATGCAGAGGACATGAAGGAGTGTGAATTACTAGCTTGGTCCTCATTGCTTTCTCAACTGCCTTCTTATAAAACCCTGGACCATTAACCCAGTCATGGCCCCAACCACAATAGGCTAGATACTTCCCCACTGATCACTAATTGAGAAAATGCCTTACAGTTAGATCTTATGAAGGAGTCTCCTCAACCTAGGCACCTTCCTTTCTGTTGACTCTAGCTTGTAACAAGTTGACACAAAAAACCAGCCAGTATGCTACCTTTAATAGAAGAACTGCTAGAGGCTTCACCATTGCTGATCTCAAATTATACTACAGAGCTATAGTAATATAAACAGTATGGTATTTGCATTTTTAAAAAGACACACTGATTAATGGAATCAAACTGAAAACCAAGATAGTATTCACATACCTATATACATCTGATTTTTTTTTTCAAAGGCAAAAATATACACTGGAGAAAAGACAGCATCTTCAATAAATGGTGTTGGTCAAATTGGATGGCTTTGTGTAGAAGAATCAAAATAAATGTATGCCTATCACTGTGTAGGAAACTCAATTCCAAATAGAACAAGGACCTGAAAATAAGAGTTGATACCCTGAATCTGATAGAAGAAGAAATAGGGAGATAGTCTTGAAATTGCTGGCACAGGAAAAGACTTTATGAAGAGAACAGCAATAGCACAGTCACTAAGATTGACAATTAATAAATGGGACCTCATGAAACTGAAAAAGGACATATCCAGACAAGATGCGGGAGAATGGGAAAAAGTCTTCACTAGCTATATGTCTGATCGAGAATTAGTATCTAAACACCAAGAAAACAAACAACCGGTGTTTAAAAATGGGTAGAGAACTAAGCCAAAAGGTCTAAACTCATGAAACACAAATGGTTGAGAAACGTAAAGAAAGTTGTTAATTCTTACTAAATATTTCTCCAAAAATTAATATTCAAGATAAGTTCTCTCAGTCTTTTACAGGGTATTTAATATTTACAAAAGCAAGAAACTCTGAAAGAATAGTTATTGGCTCTGGAAATAAGTATTCTGCCATGTTCATCTGAATCTTTACCATAGACAACATGAAACAATATGGCAGAAAAGCTCCTTGGGTATCTTTTCAAGTTCCACTGTCTTTTTAGGAACAATTACAGAATATTATGTAAAGCTCAAGGGAAAAAATATCTGTAGGCATTTGAAATTGATGGATCACAATCTTCCTCTTTAATAACAGCTTGCACTCAGTGTCTCTCTAGATTTCTCTAAACATTGAGTAGGATGAGTTAACAAATAGGAGTTGCCTCTGGGAGCCCTGGGCGTAAAAGATAGCTTCATCATAATATTGCAGTGTTCTCATAATTATCCTGGACAGAATGATATTTATGTACTTGTGGCCTTCCTTTGAATATCGCACTCTAGGAACAATGCATGCCTCAAATTAGAATTTCTCTTTATGAATCTTATCCTGGGAGAAGGACAAATCTGAAAATTGAATCCAGTTATCATGGAAGTCTTTTCTCCAAAAGAGATTTCACATACTTTTGAGCATCTGTGAGATCAACTTTTGAATAGATTAGAGCTGAATCAATGATGGATCAGCCATGAGAAAGACCACAGCTCAACTCAGACTACTCTGTCTTTAAAATGCAATCTTATATCATGATCCAACATCACGGATCTGTGCAAGGTAGCCCCTGGACCTCTCCGTTTCTTTTCCCAGTGTGGACATATTGAGTAAGCCTCTTGTTTCCACTAGTCTCCGTTACTTCTCTGCTATATTGGCTTTAATTTCCAGGGCTCTTGCTGACCCAAACAGCTCCACTCCCATAATTCTCATGAGTGATAACCTTAGACAGCAAGCAATTCTAGGAGACTGCACGTTACTCGGTAGAACATTTATTTTCATCTCTATATATCTGCCCCACTTTTCACTCCCAGTTCTTTTTTTTTTCCACTCCCAGTTCTTAAGAATATTATAACAAGTAAACAAGTTAGACTCCTCCCTGATGCTGCCATAATTGTTTTTCTCATCTTCCATTTCCCCATTCTCTCTTTCCTCCACTGCTTTATGATTCTCACTATCACTGAGATTAAATGCTGGAAGGCATTTTCTTCCTCTTCCAACAAACACATAGCAATTTTGATCAACACATCTTGCTTTCATTTGAGATTATTCTGCAATTCCTTGCAGGGTGCCAGCTTGGAATTGCTGTGGTATCGTGAGTTATAGGTCCTCTTTTAAAAAATAACTTGTTCAGCTTTGCAATCTGCCTCTCTGTGACTTCATGACATCTTACTTTTGTGTCCGTATGGGAAGGAGCCTGTTCCTAACATATCATACATGCTAACATGGGAAGACTGGTTGAAGGAAGAAATTTGCTCACCCTTAAGGAACTTCTTTGCTATGTTCATTTGGCTTATGGTCCATTCTAATAGACACATAATTTAAAATTTAATTGTATTTGGTCTATTTACTTCTGACCCTTAATATCAAGTTATCTGTAACATCTTTCTTCCAAATTGAACCAAATCTTCTTTCTTTTCACTTGAATTCTCTGTTGTTCCTGCATGTGCTTGTAGGATGCAAATGAACCATGATAAATTTGTGTCCTCACCTTCTTCTCTGAATTTACTGTCAGGCATGACTCACAACCTGAGAATCCATTCATGCCTTTTCTCCTTACTGACAGTGGATTTGGTTCAGATCACAGGTATTGATTTCCGGAAAGCTTTTCTTTCTATTCTTTTTGCTTTGGGATGCATTTCTCCCATTGCCAATTCATCCACCTTTCATCTGATATGATCTGGCTGGGCTGTGGATGTGTGCGATGCCCTTTCATGCCGAAGCGGTCTGGTCCTTGCGCAGAACTTATGTGATAGGTTCTGAGGATAGATACTCACGGAAAAGGATGGAGAGAAATAAAGAACATCTTTCTATTTGCACCAAGTTTCTTTGTCAAACTCATTGTCCTTCAAAAAGAAGCTCTTTCCAAACAATTCCACAAAAAATACAATATCCCTACTGGTTACATTAACATAAGGTTATTACTCTGCTGCAAGTAAACAATTACCCAATTTGGAGGGTTTCCTAGAACAGCCAGTTGCTACTGCCCAAAGCCAAGCGTCTGTAATTTAGATAGGATGTCACTGTGTGAATACAGCAACATGATGCTCTCTCAAACCTGCTTAATGCGTTCTCTGTTCATGTGTAATAGTAGTCTTTTGAGCTAGCCATTGTTTTTGTTGAACAGCAAACTTTAACTCATGAGATGCTTTTCTTATTTGTGTTAATGTGTCACTAAGTGTACTACTTGATTTCTGCTCATTCACACTTGTAAGAGTTTATTTAAAAGTAAGTGTTGAGCATTTGCCCTGTGCTCTAAGTGGGTTACCACAGGCTTCTGGTTGTAGGAAGATAGTAATCCAGCAGAACACGCAAATTAAATAAGAACCCAGAGACTTTAAACTGGGAACACATTCATAGAACTTGCCTTCAATCCAGAAAACATACATGTTTCCAATTCTATCTAGACAGTTTACATTTCTGAGACTCCTTCGTTGTCTATCTCAAGGGATATTACGTACATTAATAACTTAATATGCATATAAATTGTAAAACACAATAATAGTACGAATAAAATGTTTGTATCCCCTCCACTTCAAAACTATTTCTTTTTATCCTTGTTCCTGATCTGGAAAGGGCATACCAATTTGACATTTGCAGATCATAAATGCTCTCTCTTTGATGGCAGCCTTCCTTATACTTGTAATTCCTTTTGATTCCCCTCCTTCACACCCATGCTTTTATTTCTTATTATGACTCTCTCTGCCAGTCAATAGATCTTTCCTCATCCCATTTCCTTGTTTATCTCACAAGTCTTACATTCACTGTGATCTTCAGGACTTCTCCCTCAAATCCATTTCTGAGGAGCTTTTTCCATCCTGAGAACCCTTTCTTGGCTTTCTGTTTATGAACAGAGAGGGCTCTGGCTTTGGAGAGGAGGCTGACACTTGTCATTCCTGCCTCACCATGAGGACTCCAGTTTCAAAGGAATGCCTTTGCTCGAGGGACACTAAAGCACTTGACCTTCCCAAGCAGAACCTTTTTATACTCTCATCTCACTTATCTTGGCCACTAAAAAACACCCAACCCATTAGTTTTCCATTCCTCCTTCCTTAGTATTAAACTTTCCATTTCTTTTGGTGGAAACCAGGTAAAAAAAAAACCTTGTACACCTTGAAGAGAAGCCAGCCTAGCCCAATTTGATAGCATCCTAACTTTCAGAGCCTCAGTTTCCACTCCAGTTCCCATCCTGTACCAACCCATTCTTGGCCATGGGGCAACACAGTCCATCCTCTATCTAGAGTTATCTCCCAAAGGCCATCAATACTTGTCTGCTATTTAATTCAGTGATTGATTCCCAACATGATCACTCTTCAGATCCAGACGTTGCTACTTTCTTGAAATTTTCTATAACTGTGATGTTCTATAGGTTTAGTTTCATAAAAATTAAACCAAATTTTACTGTCACTCCTCTCTCATATTATTTGTGGTTATTGTGTTGAGTACTTGATAAACAGCTTGGGTGGCTGAGTAAACCTGTCTCTGATACTCAGTTCGGTAACCTATAGGCACCGGGCCCTTTAATGAGTGAATGGGAATGGACAAAGCTTACTGTTGAGAATTTCATAGGCTACCTTTGAAGCTATACCATGTTTCATTCTTTTAAAATAGGATGGTGCGATGGAATTGAGAGACAGAGTTTATATTTGTTCGACTCATCTTTCTGTAGTAGGATAATTTTTATTTTTATTAGATGTTTTCTTTATTCACAATATCTCCTTTCCCAGGTTCCCCTCCCCCAAAAAAAACCCCCAAAAAACAAAAAACTAAAACAATCCCCTGTTCCGTCCTCCCTCCTCCTTCCCCTTGCTCACCATCCCACCCCCTCCTGCTTACTGGCCCTGGCATTCCCCTACACTGGGGCATAGAACCTTCACAGGGCCAAGGTCCTCTCCTCCCATTGATGACCGACTTGACCATCCTCTGTAGCAGGATAATTAATGCTACAACTCAAATGCTATCTATTTCCCTTTCATATAAAGGACAGTACTTTTTTAGGTTATAATTATATTATATTTTAAAATACTTAAATAAAAATGAAAATTTACATAACAAACTATCTTGGAACACAGAGAAATAACAATGTGGAGTCAGAGGGAGAGGAGGCTCTTGGTCCTGTGGAAGCTGGACACCCCAGAGAAGGGGGATGCTAGAGGGGTGAGGTGGTTATAGGTGGGTGGGGGAACACCCTCTTAGAGGCCAAGGAGAGGGGGATGGAGTAGGGGCTTCATACAGGAGAGACATTTAACATTTAAATGTAAACAAATAAAATGAATAATAAAAGAATAGAAAAAAATCATGAAAGGCAATTTTCAGTCACAGTTTTAGCTTTAACATTCACTAGTAGTGATTGAATAGAATATTTTGTCATCATTCAACATATTTTGTAAAAAATTAGTCAGACCTTTGGGAAAGCTCAAGGTGCAATGCTAAATACAGTGTCAATTTAACACATTATCTTTAAAATGAGCCATATTTACACTTTGAAAGAGAAACAAAATTCTGTAAAGTGTAATTTTTGGAGTATTAGTTATTTTTATAAATGGGAGAGACTCTCTTTTAAGAGCTATTTGTGGATTTAGCAGTGGCAGTAGCGAGGCAGCATGTAGCTTTTCAATTGATCTTTACTGAAGTGATTTGATTTAAAGAGAAATAAACATCTTATCATAGTAGAATAATCAGGATCTTTGAGTTGAGAAGTCCCTCGAAGTTCACTTGATTCAGTCATGCACAGTGCATCCATCTCTGTGTTTGGTCAATTTGTGCTGTTCCTAAGAACCACATTGCCCTGCTCATTCCTGCAGTGCCGTTCAGTGGAACATTGCTTGCACGCCCTTCTTCTTCTAGATTTTCTTCCTAAGTTCTCCAGAGGATGTTTTGTTTTTCCTAAACTTCTTTAAGCATAGTCTTAAAAGAGAAAAGTATATGGTTATAGTGATGTGAATATTAAGCTACTCAAATTAGGTATAATGGGCAAAAATCCAAATACAGTGTGTGTGTGTGTGTGTGTGTGTGTGTGTGTGTGTGTGTATGTATGTAAGTTTGTACACGTAAGAACACATGTCTTAAGGCATATAAAGACTTTTAGGAAACTGTTCACTTTTTCTACCTTATTTATGTTTATAAGACAGCATCTTATGTAGACCTGATGGTTTGAACTCAATGTGCAACCAAGCATGAACTTCATCTTCTAATAGTACTGTTTGTACTATTAGGGTTCTGGAATGACAAGAGAATGTCATCATGGCATGTTGGGGATCGAACCAATAGCCTTGTGCATGTTACGCAAGCACTCTAAAATGAAGCTACACCTATAGTCCCTCCACTTGGTTTATGAGGCAGAGTCTGATCTATTTCTGCTTATTCCAGGCTTGCTGGCCCACGAGCTTCTGGACAGTCCTATAGTACCCTACTTCACCTTACACTTAGGAGTGTTATGGTGACATACGTATCACTGCTTTGGCCATGAGTACTAAGATTTAAAGGTTATTGGGCTTTTAACTCTGAGCTATCTCACTGGACTTTTGTTGTTGTTTTAATGGGTCTATGCATGCGAAGAATTGGCCCAAGAATACAGACTAAATAAAAACTAGGGGCTCTGGTTTTGATTTTAGGTGGAAAACACACTTAACCTTCTTTAGCTTGACTATGATGAAAAACCTAGAATTTTATAATTCAAGTCCAAATAGGAAGACTTCTGACAAATGAGCACAACCAACTAAGAATTCGGGACATTAGGAGGGGGGTAGGAATGAGTTCTTGATGTTTTCTTTGTGCTTCTATAGCACAATCTGTTTGCTGGAGAAGCTGACGACCTAGAAGAACTACAGAGCATACATTTAAAAATGAACGACATCCACAAACCACAAGAAACTCAAGAAGAAGGAAGATCAAAATGTGGATACTTCATTCCTTCTTAAAAGGGGGAACAAAATACCCATGGAAGGAGTTGCAGAGTCTAATTAACTATGGAGCAGAGACTGAAGGAAGGGCAATCCAGAGACTACTCCACCTGGGAATCCTTCTTCCCATATTCAATCATCAAATCCAGACACTATTGTGGATGCCAACAAGTGCTGGCTGACAGGAGCCTAATATAGCTGTCTCCTGAGAGGCTCTGGGGCTCACAGCCATCCATTGGACTGAGTACAAGGTCCCTAATAAAGGAGCTAGAGAAAGGACCCAAGGAGCTGAAGGGTTTGCAGCCCCTTAGGACGAACAACAGTATGAACTAGCTAGTACACTCAGAGCTCCCAGGGACTAAACCACCAACCAAAGAGTACACATGGTGAGACTAATGGCTCTAGCAGCATATGTATAGCAGAGGATGGCCAAGTCAGTCATCAATGGGAGGAGAGGCCCTTGGCCCTGTGAAAGTTCTATGCCCCAGTGTAGGGGAATGCCAGGGCCAGTAAGTAGGTGAGGGTGGAGTGGTGAGCAGGGGGAGGTGGGAGGGAACAGGGGTTTGTTTTAGTTTTTGTTTTATTTTTCTTTTCTTTTTTCTTTTTTTTTTCGGAGGGGAAACTGGGAAAGGAGATATCGTATGACTGTAAATAAAGAAAATATCTAATAAAAATATATAAATATGAAAAAAAAGAACTACAATCAACACTTCTCTCTTGGGGGAAAAAGCAGAAAAGCCTACCTGTACAGAAACCACTAAGTGATAAGTATCCTAACCTTTTCCAATGGTACAGAAAACACCAGTTCAATCAGAGTCCTCACCAGGAAAAGCAGAGGAGAGTATCTAGGGATCTATTTTTTCCAGGCTGTAAGGAAACAGTCCAAAAGTCCTTTCTTCTCCACTGATGCCTGGTAAGTTTATGAGCTAGTTAGAGCCTTTATTCTGATTAAGTTTAGGAGGTCACGTGAGGGAGAGTAACGGAGAAACCCATCTTCTCATTTGGGATGCAGTGTGAGAACATAGCTTGAAAGTTGAAATTTCACCCCAGCTCATTTTCCAGGGGTATCAAGGAATATTAATAACCAGAACTTAGATATAGGTTGGGAATGAAGTGTCTCCCTTTTCAACTACACTGGGCCAGAAGTAAGAAGAAGATTACAATTTTATATTTAAATAAGCTACAGAGAGATAACATCAAATCTATGATGTCCAAGGTACAATCCAAACATTCGATTATACTGAAGACCAGGGAAATGTTGGCATGCATGACAGAGACTGTCAAATAGATATGACATTTAGATGGCACCAATATTGGACTCATCTCACAAGGATTTTAAAGCAACCACCATTAAAAATGCCTCAAGTAATTATCAACACATCTGAAGGAGGTAGAAGTCTACAGCAAATTAATTAAAGAGAAAAAATAAGGAGAATTGTGAAATGTAAAAATAGGAAAAAAAAAAAGAATTAAAAAGAAACCGTGCTGCTGATATAGCAAGCTGAATGGAAATGGGCAATAAGTTAATCAGTGAGTTGGAGAACAAGAAACAGTGTTCTATGTAAGTGATGAATAAACTTGATGTCATGACATCAACACCAGTCGAGATGTCTAAATATTTGGATTTCAAATATGGCTTTCTGCCATTCCTAACTAATTACACTTGGTATTCCTAGGTCACTCTTCTCTTGATGTTTTAAAAATGGAGAGTGAAGGTACCTGGATCCTTCATGCCGTTTTCCTTGAAGTGTTGCTAACATTTTCATCCACTCATTTGTCAGCTACTCACAGATTGGATAATGTATGGAAAGCAATCAGGAGACCATTGCATCAGTACGATGACATGGTGTCGGCTCTCAGGCAGTTTAGAGTATAACAACAAAAACCATCTGGGTGGTAAGCCACCCATATGTCAATATAATGCAGTAAGTACTATTGCAGAAATACTGATTTAGAGCTTTGGAAATGCTTTCAATTGGTTTCTATTAGCATAAAGTATAGACACGGAAGTGTTTACTGACTGAATTTAAGAAAAATAACCCATTTTTAAATCAATATTATTTGATTGTATAAAGTCAGTTAAAGGATAAAGAATCAGGAGAAATGAATTATTTTTTTTATAATCATCTAAATTACATAATTTTATTCCAAAACTTAAGGAATGGTACTTAACTATTTTTTAAAGATTTATTTATTATTATTATAAATGAGTACACTGTAGCTGTCTTCAGATATACCAGAAGAGGGCATCAGATTTCATTACGAGTGGTTGTGAGCCACCATGTGATTGCTGGGATTTGAACTCATGACCTTTGGAAGAGCAGTCAGTGCTCTCACCTGCTGAGCCATTTCACCAGCCCCTATTTAATTATTTTAATTATTTTAAGTGTCACTTCACATTCAACTGAGGGTGGGTCGGCCAGTTTGAGAATGTTCTTTCATGCTTGTTTTATATCTCCCATGTTGAATATATCAGATTCTTCATATACAGCACCAAGAGTATTCAGTATTTCCAGAATTTGATTGCTAAATCCACATTTTGCTCACAAGTACACTGAAGCTCCTGCTATGCATCTTCTAATATGGTATTAGGCCAAGCACAAAACTAGAGGAATGATAATCAGTGATAGTATCTACTAATAGCCTACCATTAACAGTACTTTGTTTCCCCTGTGGCAGTCATTAGAGGAAAACTAAATTTTCATTTGTAATTGGCTATCAATTTGGAGACAGCTTCTTGGTTACGGACCAGGGCATGTGTCTACTCCTCCTTTCAGCTAAGGATCCCTTCTGGTGCAGACTTACAATGATTTCATGTGTTCAATAAGTTTGGGTATATTGTGCATTCATTTTTGTCTGATTTTAGGATGTCTTTAATTTTTACTTTGACCCATTTTTCACTTGAGTAGTGACTCTTTCATTGAGTAGTGAATTAGTCAGCTTCCTGGAGTTACTAGGCTTTGTTTTTGTTGTTGATATCAAGTTTTCATCCATGGAAGTCAAATGGAATGAAGGGTGTTATTTCAGTTTTCTTGTATCTATTGAGAGTTGCTTTGTGTCTGAGTATGTGGTTAACTTTGGAGAAATTCCACAATGTGCAGAGAAGAAGGCGTATTATTTTATTTGTGGGTGAAATGTTCTATAAATATCTGTTTGGTCTTGTTGGCTTATGACGTTAGCCCCAACATATCTATGTTTAGTTTTTGTCTGGCTGGTCTGTCTATTGGTGAGAGTAGAGTATTGAAGTCTCCAAGTATCAGTGTGTGAGAGTCAATATGTGATTTAAGGTGGAGTAGGATTACTTTTATGTACTTGTTGTGCTGCTACGTTTGCTGCATTTTGTAGGAGTTGCAAGGTCCCTTTGGAGGATTTTTCTTTTGGTGAGTATGTAGCATCCCCCCCCCCTTTTAAAAAAAAACCTCTTCTGATTAATTTGGTTTGAAGTTAGTTTTGTCAGATATTAAAGTGGCTCATCTGGCTTGCTTCTTAGGTCCATTTTCTTGGAAATATGCTTTTACGCTAAGGTGATATGTCTGCTGTTTGGGTGTGTTTCTTGGATGTAGCAGAAGAATAAATCCTCTTTTCACACAGGTCCTGTTAGCTTGTATCTTTTTATTGTGATATTGAGAATCTTGTTGAGAGTTATCAATGAGCAGTGTTTGTTGATTCTGTTATTTTGTTGCAGTGAAGTTTTGTTTTTTTCCCCTCGTTTTTGTTTGTTTGTTTGTTTTTTCCTGATTTGCTGGTCTGATATTCTTTTTTCAAATTATTTATTATTATTTTATGCACATTTGCGTTTTGCATTCATGTTTGTCTGTGTGAGGGTATTAGATCCACGGAATTATAGATAGTTGTGAGCTGCCACATGGGTGCTGGGAATTGAACCTGGGTGCTTTGGAAGAACATTCAATGCTCTTAACCCCTGAGCCATCCCTCCATCACCCTGGTCTGATAGTCTTTATTCCTTGTATTTGTAGTTGTAGGTAACCTCTTCAGGGTGATGTTTTTCTTCTTATGCCCTCTGTAGGGCGGAGTACTGCTTAAATTTGATTTACTGTGGAATCTCTTTCTCCTATTGTGGTTGAAAATATATAGTAGTCTAGGCAGGCATCTGTGGTCTCTGAAGAGTCTACAGCATATCTTTCTAGAACCTTTGGCTTTTAGACTCTTTATTGTGAGGCCAGGTGTTATTCTAACAGGTCTGCCTTTATATGTTATTTGATCTTTTCCCCATGCATCTTTTTAATATCCTTTGCTGTTCATTCAGTGCTATGATTATTATATGCCTAAGGGAATTTCTTTTCTGATCCAGTCTCTTTGGTGTTCTGGTTTTTGTTTGTTTGTTTGTTTGTTTTTTGTTTTTTGTTTTTTTCCTGTACCTTGATAGGCACTTCCTTATTTCGATTGGGGAAATTTTCTTAAATAATTTTGTTGAAAATGTTTTCCTGTTATTCACAGTTTTGGTTTTTCTATAGTGTCTCAGATTTTATGGGTGGGGGGGTTGAATATTTTTGATCTGTTTGTTTGCTTTTTTTCCTTTTTAAATTTAACCTTTTTCTTGACCAAGGTATCTATTTCCTCTACCTCATCTTTAACATCTGAGATTCTCTCTTCCATTTCTTGTATTCTCTTGCCTCTTGAGTTTTCTATTGGAATGCCTATCTTTTTTCATTACCAGTTTCACATGTTTTAGTTTTTTTTTAATTTATTTTTTTCATTTTTATTTTCATTGACTCTACTTCCACTTGAAAATCTTAAACTGTTTTCTTTATTTCATTGTGGTATTTTTTTGTGTTTCCATAGATTTCTTTAAGGGGTTTACTCATTTCCTCTTTAAGGGTCCCGGTAGTATTCAAAAGGGCTCTTAGGAAGTTGTCTGGTGCTTCATCTACGTTGTGTTTCTCAGGGAGAATCATGGTAGGATTTTTGGGCTTTAGTGGAAACATTTTGTCTTAGCTATTATGTTTTATGCTGCCTCCCAGAATCTGCATTTTTATTTGTTGAAAACTAATTGACGCTATCTGGATTTGTTTTTATTAAGTTGGTATCCCATTCTTGGGTTATTGCTGCTCTCTGTGGTTCATAGGGTATTGTGTTCACCTGTTAGAGAATGCTTCTGAGGTCCTGGTAGGTGTGAACATGGAGATCAGGGGGGTGGATAACTGGTTAGACTATTTTTGGCTATTGGAAGCTTCCACTTAGGGATGGAGATGGGTTAGAAAAGGGTGACTGAAGGGGTCCCCAGGAGGGAAGGAATCAGAATATGAGACTAGGATCTGCTTAATCCCCTGGGATTGAGAGTAGAGAGAGGAAGGGGGCCACAGTTTATAGTCTGCTACAGAGATGGAGTTGAGTGGACTGAGTTTTGAGGTGACAAGGATTAGTGAAAATCTGAAGAGCACCTATCTGACCCACTGGCCAGTGTAGCCTGTGAAAGTAGTTTATTTGGGGCAGGTTAGAGTCCATCATGAAGAGACCCAAGATAGGAACTTCTAGGCAAGAGCTGCAGCAGAGACATGGAAAAATTCTATTTATTAACTTGTTTTCCCTTGCTTGCTGTCTTAGTTAGGGTTTCATGGCTATGAAGAGACACCACAACCAAGGCAAGTTTTATAAAGGAAAACATTTAATTGGGGCTAGATTACAGTCTTAGCAGTTTTGTCCATTGTCATCTTGGTGGGAAGCATGGCAGCCTGCAGGCAGACACGGTGCTTAGAGAGCCTAGAGTTCTACATCTTGATCTGAAGGCAGCCATGAGTAAGAGACTATCTTCTGTAGGCAACCAGGAGGAGGGTCTTTCTTTCCACATTGGGCAGAGCTTGAGCATAGAGAAGTCAAAGCCCAGCGCCACAGAGGCACATTTCTTTTAGCAAGGTCACACCTCCTAATAGTGTCATTTCCCATGGGCCAAGCATATTCAAATCATAGTTCAGGTCCATCTGACGAGGAAGGATATAGTCTGCACTGGGTTGGATAGACTACTGTTAATTAACACTTTTAAGAAGTGGCCCCACCCTGAAGAGAACACCAATAGTTTTTGCTCTAAGATCAAGAATTGACAAATGGAACCTCATAAACTTACAAAGCTTCTGTAAGGCAAAAGACACTGTCAATAGGACAAAACGACAACCAACAAATTTGGAAAAGATCTTTACCAACCCTATATCTGATAGAGGGCTAATATCCAATGTACACAAAGAACTCAAGAAGTCAGTCTCAAGAGAACCAAATAACCCTATTAAAAAATGGGGTACAGAGCTAAACAAAGAATTCTCTACTGATGTATACCGAATGGCTGAGAAGCACCTAAAGAAATGCTGAACATCCTTAGTCATCAGGGAAATGCAAATCAAAACAACACTGAGATTCCACCTCACACCAGTCAGACTGACTAGGATAAAAGACTCAGGTGACAGCAGATGCTGGAGAGGTTGTGGAGAAAGAGGAACACTCTTTCACTGCTGGTGGGATTGCAAACTGGTACAACCACTCTGGAAATCAGTGTGGCGGTTCCTCCGGAAATTGGACATAGTTCTACCAGAGGACCCAGCAATACCACTCCTGAGTATATACCCAGAAGATGCTCCAACATGTAATAAGGACACATGCTCCACCATGTTCATAGCAGCCTTATTTATAATAGCCAGAAACTGGAAACAACCCAGATGTCCTTCAACAGAGGAATGGATACAGAAAGTGTGGTACATCTACACAATGAAGTACTACTCAGCTATTAAAAACAATGAATTTATGAAATTCTTAGGGAAATGGATGGATCTGGAGAGTATCATCCTGAATAAGGTAACCCAATCACAAATGAACACACATGGTATGCACTCTCTGATAAGTGGTTTTTAGCCCAGAAGTTCAGAATACATGAAGAACAACCCACAAACCACAAGAAACTTAAGAAGAAGGAAGGCCAAAAGGTGGACATTTCATTCCTTCTTAAAAGGGGGAATCAAATACCCATGGAAGGAGTTGCAGAGATTAACTATGAAGCAGAGACTGAAGGAAGGACAAGCCAGCCTAAATATAGCTATCTCCTGAGAGGCTCTGACAGTACCTGACTAATACAGATGTAGAGGCTCACAGCCATCCATTGAACTAAGTACACGGTCCCCAATGAAGGAGTTAGAGAAAGGTTCTATGGAGCTGAAGGGTTTGCAGCCCCTTAGGACGAACAACAATATGAACTATCTAGTACCCTCAGAGCTCCCAGGGACCCAACCACCAATCAAGGACTATACATGGTGGGACTGAATGTTTTGGCAGCATGTGTATAGTAGAGGATTGCAAAGCTGATCATCAATAGGAGGAGAGGTCCTCGGCCTTGTGAAGGTTCTGTGCCCCAGTGTAGGGAAATGCCAGGGCCAATAAGTGGGAGAGGGTGGGGTGGCAGGCATGGGGATGGAGGAGGCAACAGAAGTTTGTTCTTGTTGTTTTTGTTTGTTTGTTTGTTTGTTTGTTTGTTGGAGGGGAAACTGGGAAAGGAGAAATTGACATGTAAATAAAGAAAATACATAATTAAAAAAAAAAAGAAGTGGCCCCACAGACATGTACACAAGACATTCCAATGAAAACAATCTGTCAATGATGGTTCTCTCTAAGTGTGTGTTGACAGTTGAAGCTAACTATAATGATATATTCAAAGAACTGCTTTTGCTAGTATTTGTCTATTTGTAATAGCTAGCAGGACTTCCATCTGCTATTTTGCTGTTCATAACCTTTAATGCTTCTGTACCACACTTACACAGGTTCATTTTACTTCTATAAAGCAGATTACTCAGGTGCTGTAGACTCCACTTTCATCCTAAGCAATAGTATCCACAAAGCTGTCAGTTGAAAGTGCAAAGTGTATTTTTTTCTGTTAAACGTTAATATAAATCCATATTTATTCAAGTAAAAATGTTCTCTGGGTGTTATTTTTAAATATGTGCTTTACCACCCTCATTTCCTGACATGGAATGCTATAGCAGACACTGTCCTAAGGAAATCTCTGGCAGCTAGAAATGGAGCAAAGTAGTTAAACAGAGACTATATTGTGAAGATAATCTTTCATTTTTCTTTCCTATGCATTTCAGGTTTGTGGAAGGGATGCTCAACATTTGTTACAATGCTATTGATCGGCACATTGAAAATGGCCAAGGGGATAAGATTGCTATCATCTATGACAGTCCCGTTACAGACACCAAAGCAACTATCTCCTATAAGGAAGTCTTGGAGCAGGTAATGCCATAAACTTTCTCTCTATATGGGTTATCATATAGAAGTTATGTGGATAACATATGTTGTCTCAACATAGCCATTTCAAATATGTCTCAGCACTTTTAATAATCTTTGAAGTTATCACTGATATCCATGTGAACAAATTAGATAATTTTCTCTTAATTCCTTGATTTATATTTTATAGTACTGAAAGACACTTGTATTATTGGGAGAAGTAGCCAAATGCTCAGAATAATTTTAGATGTTTGCTCTCCATACCCATTGCTCTCTGCACCCATTGCTCTCCATACTCATTGCTCTCCACACCCATTGCTACCACTGTGATTAAAAGAGGCTACTCCTTATTTTTATATGATTGATGGTCTCCTCTTCTCTTCTTACCTAGCACTGCTCATTTATATTATCATATATTTTTCTTTCTCAGTTTCTTCAAAATTTCAAGGTAGTTTTAATTTTCATTCATCTAATTACTAAGGATGTGGAACACATTTTTTGATTTTTTGAGACAGGGTTTCTCTGTGTAGCCCTGACCTTCCTAGAACTCACTCTGTAGACCAGGCTGGCCTTGAACTCAGAAATCCACCTGCCTCTGCCTCCCAAGTGCTGGGATTAAAGGTGTGCGCCACCACCACCCGGCTGATGTTGAACACTTTTAAATTTATTTCCTGGCCATTTTTATTTCTTCCTTTGAAAACTCTCTATTGTGTTCATTAGCCCACTTTTAACTGGGTCATTTGTTTTCCTGCCTCTTTGTTTTTGAGTTCTTTGTCTATTCTCAATATTAATCTTTTATCAGCTGGGCTGTGTAGCTGGCAAAAAGTTTGATCCTAGGGGTTGGCTCTTCTATTGATTGTTTGAAGAGACTTGACAGAAGAATTGAAAGGGGAAAAGTGATGTAAATATATTTTAATTAAAATATATTTTATCATACATTTTAATTGGAAAGTAAAATCCAGATTCCCATGGTGGACAAGATACAATCTCATTTCCTATTTATAACCTAATATTCATTTCCCAATATTCTTAGCCATTAATACTGTATTTCCTCTTCTTCTTTCTTGCCTTCCTCTGTCTTTTTGACTGTGGTGTATGGATGTATATGCACATGACAGTGTACAAACACATGCAGTTTGGAGGCCTGAGGTTGACTTGGGTGTCTTCCTTTGTTACTCTCCTGTTGATCCCGAGGGTCACTGCTTTGGCTAGATTTTCTGGTTACTTAGCTCCTGGGATCTGCCTCTTCTTCTTCCCAGTGCTAGGTCACAGACATGACATGCGTCCACACACCCAGCTTTGATGTGGTTGCTGGGACCCTAACTCAGATTTTCAGCCTTGCACTTTACATACCTAACCATCACTGTGAACAATCATCCATCTCCTCAACATCTGTGCCTTTAAAGCTCTGCCTTCATTCCTCAGACACACTCATTCTTTTTATATGTGGTCTTAGGTGAATCATGTTGTTCATAAATGGATGACAATATTCTTTCTGCTATCATTAAAACATGCATAAAGTTCTAGAAGCAATTATAAAGACGTTCGAGTATTTTGGATAATTGGCAATTATTCCAGCTTGGTAGGATTTTCACTGTATATGATTTTAAGGGGAAATAAAATTGTAGGACACTATTACTTATGTCACTATTGACATTTTGCATCAGAAAAAATTTTAATGGGGTCAGGGGAAATCATCTTCTACATTGGAACATGTTTAGGAATGTCCTGACCTCTACTTGCAAGTTGCCCATAGCAGTCGTGCCTGGGTTGAGATGAAAATATACCCATTTAAACATTGCTAATTACCTTCTTTGGCAAAATTTCCCCAGGTCATGTTGAATTGGCCAAATAGTCTAATTGGCCATACTTAGATCACATGAATAGAATATCTGGAAATGGGAAGAAAATATTTCATTCTCTTCATTTTATACCATCAGTTGGGACTCTGCCTCATTACTCTAGCTTGTTGGTTCTCAACCTTCTTAATGCTGCAACCCTTTAATATACTTCCTCATGCTGTGGTGACCCACAGCTATAAAATACTTTTGTTGCTATATCATAACTGTAATTTCGCTATTGTTATGAATCATAGTGTAAATATCTGATATGCATGGTATCTGATATTTAACCCTTGTGAAAAAGTCCTTCATCACCAAAGGGATCATAACCCACACGTTGAGACCCACTGCTCTAGAACATAAACAAAGGAATTTTAATCCAGTGAAAAAGACTTACATGCTGAGTAAGCCAAGACATGACAGAAGATAAAACCCAAATGGAATGCTATACTGTATTGTTTGGTGTGTTGTTGTTCTGTAAATAGAAAAAATCTGTATTTGTGAAATGAAATACACAAAGGGTTGACACTGGAATCAAGCAGGGAAGTTACTCTATTACCAAATTGTTAATAATATATAATAGTCACAGTGTTAATATAAGAGGAAATAGAATCTGTACGAAGCACCACATCCTTTATTATAGGTCCACATTGACACATTTTAGAAGAGATTTTTATCTGTGATCGAAAGAGTACTCCTGTGATTTGGGCATATAGCCACAATCTCACTTGAAGAATTTGAAACCTTAACATAATTGTACATTTTAATTGATGTTACATTGTACAGAAAACGGTATGTTTATTCATTCACTGTAAAGCTATTATCTCTATTAGCATATTGAATTCGATAGATATGCAAACATTAGAGTCAAAGAAAGATTTGTAGGGAAATTTTAAATAATAAGAGTGGAGTTTTTTTCTGTTTTTTTTTTTTTCTCTTTAAATTACATAATTGTCTAAGATCATCACATGCAGGTGATTAGCTCACAATTTTTTTCTGCTAACTCATCTTATTTTCACGTATCAAATCTTGACTAGGATTCTTTTGACTTCTGTGCTAGTTCAGTGGTTTCAGTTTAGCCTGACATAAAAGTACTTAACAGGACCATTTCTCTCAGCTGCTGACAGCCTCTGGTTCTCTAGGCTCTCCTTTCCAAAGTATTAAAGGAAGAACTGTTCTACAGAGAGAGAGGGGCCTTGTTCTGTTGCTTTGATTACCTGCTCCTGCTCCCTACACTCTTTATTTTATTAAGTGAGGAAGACAGAGAAAGATTTAATGAGCATTGCCTGAGAACAAATACAAAGAACGATTTTGTTGTATCAGGATTTATTTAATCTACCGTGCTTCATTTTCATTCAGCATTTCTAGATAGGTGAAACTTGACTTAAATTTCTTAATGTTTCTTATTTAATTAACAAACTGCAAATTTTAGGCTCAATCGCCTGAGTGATAGGGAAGAGCTGATAGTTTTAAAAGAGGAGCTAGAGCCTCTCCAAACTGCTGTGTTCTCTGCAGATCTGATTATTTTAAACCATTTGGTAAGACCAGGGATTACAGTCCTGCTTAAAGTCTACCTTTCATTCAGTAAATGCTTTTTTTTTTTTTTTTTTTTTTTGTTATCAAATCCTGCTTGGAACAAAGGATGCCTTATAACTAGACTACTGTCAAGTGTTGAGAATTTATGTAAATTTAATAAGTAAAATATGTAAATTCAATTGTAATACAAGAGTCAGAGTTGGGTGTAGGGATGTACTCTGCAGGAAAAACATGGAGAAGCACTAGTGTTTGATATTTACTTCTCAGCTCTAAACTCCTGCAGTGATTTGATGTGCCAGGGTGGATTGATGCTCAGAGGAGAAGGGGAAGGAACATGGGAGAAGGATTGTGTAAGGCAAGGTAAGAGGGAGGTTGAGATCAGGATATAAAGTGAATAAATGAATGAATGAAAAAAATTACCTGTGATAACTAATTTGTTACTTTTCCATGTTTATGTGTTTTGTCTGCATGTATATGTGCACATGTGCTCTCAGAGGTCATAAGAGGGCATAGAATCCTCTGGAAGTGGAATTACATACCATTATGAGTTGCCATGTGGGTACTTAGAATTGAACTTGAGTTCTCTGGAAGCACAGCCAGTGCTCTTAACCACTGAACCGTCTCTCCAGTTAGTCCCTGTAATACCTCATTTCTTAAGACAAAAGGTTTATTTGGGGGCTACCATTCATCATTGCATGGGCCTATTTATTTGGGCCTGTGGTGTGTGGAGGATCATAGTGATGGAGAGTTTGCGGTGAAGCAAACTCCTCATGGTTGGGAATCAGAAAATGAGCACCATATGAGCCATAAACTTCTCTGTAGATAACAAACATCAGTGACCAAAGGTGGCTCCAAGGCTGCTTTCTGGTCGGTAAGGCTAGTGATGTTTGTTTTGTCTGCAGAACATTGCCTGACACATAGTGAATAGTCACTGAGTTATGAATGCAAAAATGAGTGAGTGAATATACTACCATTTGAAGTTTAATGTCTACCATATTTACTTGAATGAAATTTTCTAGTGTACATTAGTTATAGAACTTGATAACCTTCCCTAACTTATTTTTATTCTGTTCGGCTATCCAGGATGTATGGATTCTCTTTCCATTCTTCACACTTAGTATCTAAAAACTCTAAATTCCAGGAAGCATGCCTACGCTTATTTTACTCTTTTCATTTTAATTATATTCAAGTTAACAGATAATCATATTATACCTCAGTGAAATGTAATGCAGATGAGCTTGTATGGGCAGACATATATTATGCAGAATGTCACTAATTTAACATTGAACTTGTCTCTCAGTTTGCACTTTAGTTTTCTTTATCCCAGCAATTATGAATTTTTATGTTTATTCACCAAGTAAAAAGGTGACCTTCTATGAAGGACATTGAGAATTTTCATGAATAAAAGTATATGAAGAAAATTGATAATACATAGTGTGTTCAATTTTCCTGATCTAATTCACCTCAAAGTGCCTATTATCTTTATTAAAGGTAATTTTTTTGCAGTATAATTATAGCTGTAATTATGAAGGCTTAGTAATTTAGCAGAGGAAATTACTCTGAAATCATGGGCTGTGTTTCATGAAAAGTCCACTTTCAGCCCCTGCTCTTCAGAAGGCTCTCCTCAAAGTATAAACCCATCTTCTCAGAAATAGTTCTGGGGAGAACAGCCTGACACTCCTTTATCGTTGGAACCAATATTTTTTTAAACAGACACCCAAAAGCCAAGGTACAGTATTATATACTCAAATCTATTCCTGCTGTGATGGACTTATTGAGAGAAAAGGAAGCAGTATTTCTTCTATTTTCTATTTCAAGTTACCCAAATAAGTATTAAAAGCATCATTTACATTGCAATCAATCCAATGAAAAAGTGTATGTGTACAAGATAAATTATTGTTTTGATGCTTGGTAAATAGATGGGAATGATCAATATAGAAATTGCAATCATTCATGTAATTCCCCTCCCAGGGTGTAATGTGTTCATCTTTATATACATATAACATCTATTCAAGTAAAAATAAAAATGATATCCACATGCATTATTATAATTTTACAAATCATATTTATATGTAACCAGATCACGAAGCACAGTATTCCAAGCTAGCAGAAGTCCTCATCATCAATTGTTTAGTTATTTCATATCTAGTTCCTATATAAGTACAACTCTGACATGTACAGACCTCATGAGATATGACTATGTTTAAGCTTCATACAGACTGAATGATGCAATATTGTTTTATGTTTCTAGATTTTTCTCTCCCAACTTCTGTTTGTAACACTCATTTCATCCCCAGCGGCTGTGGTTTGTTATTTGGGAACTGTCTGGTTAAGAGCATTGCCAACTTTGCCAAATGATGTGCATTTGGATTGGGATGATACATTTAGGAATGAGGTGTTTAGTTCAATTTTGGCTCAAGCAGAGAATGGTTTGTGGTTTCCCATTGGTAGGAGCAATTGCTGTTATCCCATGTGCATGGGAATATAGTCTTCCAACACTGCTGACAAAAGCATGTCTATTTAAATTTAGGTCTTTTGATGCATGCTTGTGTACATGTATGTATGGTACATTATGGCTCTAGTTCATTTTCCCCAGTAGGTGATAAAGCTGAGCCCCCTTCTCTTGGATTACGAACCCCTTCCCATTCTCTATTCAGAAACCTACACTCAGAGTTTCCACTCACTTGCTTTTGTGTGGGATTGTTAGTCTGCAATGACCTAAGATTTTGGGGAAGAATTATTTTCATAATTAATTGAAGCCCCATCAATATTTTTAAACCTTTAGAAAAAAATGACAAAGATTTTTTGTGGCACAAGTTTTAATATTTGTGTGATTTTATGATCTGAGGCTGAGGAAGATATTCTTTTCTATTTTAAAGGTAACTAATGAGAAGAAAAAAACAGAAATCTACACCATGATAGTTCTTCTTAGCTATTTTTTGAAATAATTTGGACAGAAATGCTCTTCAGCACAATGTCTTGAAAGAGGAAGCTTGAGTTCCAGTATTTAAGGCAGAAAACAAAACAAAGACAAAAAACCCCACAAAGATAAACCTGTGTTGATTCTTTTACTAATTTAAAAATATCCAAGAGCACTGGAGATGCATGCATTCATATTGGGATATATTTAGGAATGAGATGTTTGGTTTGATATTGGCTCAAGCAAAGAGTGATTTGTTGTGAACTGACTTTGAGTGATCAAATGCAAAATTTCTTATAAACTTTTTTATGTTTGTGAGCTCTTTTTATGATATACTATTATATTATATGCACTATTATATATACTTACTATGAGCAAGTCAATTCCACAAAATCACAAAGCTCTTTAACTCATTATTTTGGAATAAAATGATGAGATACAATGTATTATGCAAAAAGCACAAGAACTAGCCATATATTGAAACCTTGGCTACCTTATGAGTGCCAATAGTGAATGATACTGGCTCTGTATGCAAGGGTAAACACTTTGTCTTTTAGCACAATCATGTGTATTTAATTTAAAACTAGTTGTAATCAACTCAATACTAACTTGAATTGCTTCAAAACTCTTTACAACTTAGAAATTTTGTTAGAGGTAGCTTTTCCCACAGTTAACATGGCTGCGACTAGTTATTCACCGAGATGACCGTGAGCAAAGGAAGACTGGGCGCTGTGAGGCTTTGCCCACGTCCCGTCGGCGATGGCGCTTCAGCCGTGGTTCTGGAAATGTCTGTCAGTTTGCAGGAACCTGGAGTGTGGGTTCGCAGCCCTCTCAACCAGTTCCACCCCAGCGGTATAGCCCAACGTGGAGACTAAGGAAAACGAAGCGGTAGCACCAGAGTTCACCAACAGGAACCCTCGGAATCTGGAGCTCTTAGGTGTAGCCCGGAAAGAACGGGGCTGGGCTACGGTGTGGCCTAACCGTGAGTTCTGGCACAGGTTGCGAGTTGTAAAGACTCAGCATCTGTTGAGCATTTGTTGAGCACCTTAATGGCCAGGTTGTGGTTTCAGCATCCACTCGTGAATGGGCTATTAAAAAACACCTTTATAGTAGCAGAAATATGGTGGCTTGTGAGAGCATCGGACAAGTGTTGGCACAGCAGGAATCAACTTCATGGTCTACCAGCCCACCCGGTGGGAGGCCTCCTCAGACTCGATAAAACGTTTGCAGAATGCCATGACAGAAAGTGGCGTGAGACTTCGGGAGCCTCGAAGAATCTATGAATGAAAGAGAAGTGTTAACTGTTGTTGGAAGTGTAAATATAAAACTACAGCCACCAGAAGGAAGCCACCAGAAGGAAGCCACCAGAAGGAAGCCACCAGAAGGAAGCATCTGCATTGGAAGGAAGGGAGGGAGGGAGGGAGGGAGAAGAAGCATTGGGAAGGAGAAGCAGACTGAAAGCTTCATAGCAATGACATAACTGAAAACTTACTTAAAGTTAGCTTCTTTCCACGTCTGTACGTGCTTGTGTGATTTCATTGTTTTAATCAAGAGTTTAAGATGTCCTCATTCTTGGACATGAGATGCATTTAAGGAAAGCAGTCACTATTTGAAGAACAAATTAAAACGTTTATAACAAACTGTGAAAAAAAAAAGAAATTTTGTTAGAGCTGGAGATTATTCAAAATAATGGAAACAATTACAAGTCCAATTATAATAAACAATACAGGAAACTATTAATAAGATGGAAGAAACAATGATTTGATACTTGCTAGCTTCCTGTTTTCAATATTTGGAATCACTCTTTCTGAACAAAAGCTGTCTGTTATTTTTACATCAGTCTAAAATAGCAGCAATACAACCAATCTCCCTCAATTTTCTCAGCTTCATTTTTATAGATGATACTATCCATGAAATCAAGATTACTGTTTGAAATAAAAAATGACTTCTTTGCACTTCCTGCCGTGCCAGACACTATTTTACCCCTGTGATACCGAGAGCACCTTCTTTGTAATTTTCTCCAAAGGACTGGTTTATTCTCCATTTTTACTCTACTTGTTAATGTCCTAATGTGATCTCTTAAATGGAGAAAAGACTTCTGTGGGTAGGAGCAATATTCTATTCATCTTCTAACCTACACAGTAGCAACACCAGGCCTCCCACAGAGAAGGATCATATCACACACCAATAGAGTTCAGAAATAGAAATTCAATAACGTTCATTAAAAAGTAAAGACAAATCTAGTCTGTGACTAAGAGAAATAATTATTTCTAAAAATATCAATGTCCTCCCACATTTTAATTTCCACACTAGGATTTTTATTTTTAATGGGGTGAGCACAGACCCCATCTTAATGTGTTTCCTAACGTTGAAGATCTATATCCTGTCCTATTTAAAGTTCTACTTAAGACATTTTCCTTATGTTGCCATCTTTAAAACCTGGAAAACTAGTCTTTATTCTTATATTTTCTCAGTGAACATATCCTATTCATTGGTTAGTCGACCTTAGTAAATGTGTGTCTTCGAAGTGGTTAGCCTCTGAGCTATCAGCAAGTCAATTCAACAAAATCACAAGGCTCTTTTCGTTAATTCATTATTCTGTACTAAAATGATGAGATACAATGTATTTATTTATGCAAAACACACATGAGCTAGCCATATATGGATATCTTGGATACCTTATGAGTATCAATAGTGAATGGCACTGACTTTGTAGGCAGGGTAAACACATTTTTGGGGGAAATTATATTATGAGGATAGAAGACAATGCAGTGTAATGAAAGCAAAGGAAGAATCAAAGGCCAGAAGAACTTGGGCTGCTCCTTTAGATAGATATTCAGATAAATCTGAGCCAAATCATGAATACAATGTAACAAATAACATTTAAATATTTATGTGAGAATTTTATTATGCAGAGACTATGAAACACAAGTAGACCTGGCCCTCTGGGAAATCTAGGGTATGGTAGAAGTTGATAGTGGGAAATCAAACTGTGTAGAAACTTATAGACCAGGATTTTATCCCCAGTATAATAAAAGATCTCATATGGCTGAAGGAGTCATCTTGTCTTCTCAGTAGAAGCATGTGAGTAAAAAACGATAGAAGCAGATGACAGTGGTTCTGCAGAGAAATGCATAGGAACAACTTAGATTAAATGACCCTGAATAGCAGTTACCAGTGACATATAGATAATGGAAAGGCAGAGTAGAGATAGTTTGTGTCATGGTTTTCTGCTGGCTAGTTCACACTTATATGTCATCTCAAATTTCTAACTACAGATAATGCATTTGCAAAAATCTCTGATCTATCACTTACTTGCATGTGCCCCCTTTGATCTCATTTGTTCTTATTCTTTCCCAATAAAGGACTGCTTGTTTCTGTGTATTTTTTTTTTATGTAGAATCATTGGAATGATGACTTATTTGTTATTTTGTTCTTTTTCTTTTTTATGTATCTATTTCTTTGATATAACATCATAGACATACAATATGCATGCTTTTTTGTTTGTTGTTTGTTTGCTTTTTGAGACAGGGTTTCTCTATGTAGCCCTGGCCATCCTGGAACTCACTCTGTAGACCACGCTGGCCTCGAACTCAGAAATCCGCCTGCCTCTGCCTCCCAAGTGCTGGGAGTAAAGGCGCGAGCCACCACTGCCCTGCTGCATGCTTTTCATAATTTAAAGTGTTTGTAAGAATTTATGCAATTCTTTGAAAAAAGAAATATGTTAAATGTTGTCTGAAGGCCAAGCTGCTAAAATTTTAATACTCAGTTTTCCTTTGTACTTCGTCTTGGACCTATGCTCCCACTAACAGAGCCAGGAGATATTCTTGCTGTCATGCCTTCCCCAACCTTGCTCTTCAGCAGTGAGGCTGAAGAAGTCTTTTAGTTTTTCCTCATAAAAATACACTCATACACTCTTTTAGTTTATTTTAATTTGATCCAACCCAATTTCAGTAAATCTTATTGTATTCTCATTTGTTCTTCATGGCTGTCATTTGTATCGTTGAAGTTGTAATGAAAGCACAAGGTTCTCTACTCTCGAAAAGGTGGGTGAAAATATAAACAGATTCAGATGGCCTTGCTAGATTTTCCATATGACCATTACCTATAGGGAAAGCAGAAGAATAGAGGGAGTGTAGTCACGTGGGTTGGATGGACAGTTACAGGTGTCAACTGCAGAGAATTATTTCATAACGTAAACTAAAGCTCTTACATTTCAATAATTATTCTCTATGAACATCGATAAATAACAATTAGTGTGAATACAAAGTATCATTTGATAGTTAAAAATCATTAATTGTATTAGGCAAAGAGATTATAAAAATGAATACATTATAATTCTCCAACCAAACTATTCCATTGTTTTCCTGGTGAGAAAAACACAAAAACAATGCAAGATATTGTGATACTGTTTCAATAAAGCTGTATGTAGTAAAGCACTAACAATCCTTAGTATAAAGAAGGAACCAACTCAGGTTTAGCAGCTCCCAAACTGACACATAAATCATTTGGGTCTCGAAAGGTGCATAGAACTATGTGTCTCTTACCTAAGCGGCTCTGCTAGAACTTGTGCAGACCCTACCATGACTTGCCTTTGCCATACTTAACAGTGATGGTGCATATTCTGAAGTTAAAACTGCCCAGCAAGGTTCTAGATCTATGCTCATAATGAATTTAGTGGGGGCAGAAGATGTGTGGTTGTTTGAGAGGCCAATGTCAATGTTAAAACACAGCAAAGTGTGAAAGAAAAATGCTTTTATGAGTAGACTTACAAGAGTTGGATGTAAGTATGCCCTGTCTCTTGTTAATTAGCACACAAATATACTATACACTCAGCAATAGCACAGCTGAACACCTCAGCAACTCAGTTTCTGACCTTTAATAATTAACATGGGAAATTAGAAAATCATTTTACCTGACACAAATGTCATAAGAACTAGAGGATAAAGCTCATTAACATGTATTGAACAACACTGAGTGGCTAAAGCAATGGAAATAAAATCAGGCCTTTTGAGTATGTGAAAGAGAATTTTTATGAGTCTTTTTCAATTAGATAAAATAATAACATTATGAAGATGTTGTTATCAAAATTATTTAAATTAATTTTATTTGAATAACTTGTCATTTTTATGTTCACATTTATGAACTTTGTAGAGCTGAATCATAAAGTGAAATATTTGAATACAACAATGGAAATTCACAGTCAAATAATTTCAAGATTATAGATCAGGGGAAATTGATGGTTTATTTTATGATGTCATACATGATATTATGAAGCTATACAACTTTATCGTATGTAGTTTGTATGGGAAATTTTGTATATATAAATATTTATGGTATGTTCTTATCGTATCTGCTTTGTTTCTTAGTTAATAATGTGTTTTATATCTGTGTTTTCATCTTCATTTAATTCTACATAGAGTCTGGTTGATTATGTCAAATGCTACTGGAAAACACCCATTTACTGAGGTAGCCTGTATCCTTATTTCATTCCTTATTCCTTATTCTGAGAGTTTACCCTGAACACTTTACAAGCATTGATAGACTTTCAGGCTGTACCAAGCAACAAAACCATAAAGATCAATAGGAGCATATGCCAGGGCACCAAAATGTGCTTGATGTTCCCAGAGCAATGGTCATGTTATGTACTGCTGATGGCGTTTGTTTAATTAGATGTTTAATTAAATAACAAACACAGAATTGATCTAAACAGATATGGATTCTATTGATGTCTTTGCTTATTTTATATCAACCTTTTTTTAAAAGGTAAGAGAAAATAAAAAGTAAATAAAGTTATCAATCTTCTTTCTTCAAAATCATGAGCCTCATAAACATTTTATTTTAAAAATTGTATAATCTTTTGGTATCAACTGGCTCATTCTACATGCAATTAAAACTTTTAGTCTCTCTGTTTTTTTCTCTTTCTACACACACCCATACCCACACATACACACACAAACTCTCACACACCTCAGTGTGATAAGTAAGATAAAAGTAAACTCACAAACCATTGAACTACTTAGTACATTAGTATATTAATTTAACATAGTGAAATATGGCTTCCTACAACTGAGAGGAGGAAGAGATACAGGGAGCTTTGCCCTTGGAGACATGATCTCTTCAATGCCTCAAAACTTCAATCACACATTGGTGACTGAACTTCAATAAAACTTTTGATTATACAAAGTTTCATGATGATATTGTCTGGATTTACAAGAGATTATAAAAAGTAGCGCACACTTAACTTAAATGATTGCCTAGAGAACCCGAATATGATTCTACATTAGTAAAAATACAAATATTTTCTTACAGAAAACTGAACTTTGAAAACATTTCTACAGATCCGAGTTAGAGAAACTCTGAATTGAATATTTCTTTAGGGCAAGGGAAGATAAATTTGGCTTCATTAGCATCATAGTTTAGTATGCTTAATGCGCTTCGTTAGCCAATTTTGGTGGTTTGAATAGGAATGACTCCCATAGACTAATGTGTTTGAATGCTTGGCCGCAAGGAGTGGCTTTATTAGGAGGTATAGCTTTATTGGAGTAGGTCTGGCCTTATAGAAGGAAATGTACGACTGTGGGGAGTGGGCTTTAAGATCTTGTATGCTCAAGATATGCCCAGGGTGACACGTAGTCTCCTGCTGCCTGGGTTCAAAATGTAGAACTCTCAGCTTCTTCTGCAGTATTACCATGTCTGTCTGGAAGCTGCTATGTTTCCCACCATGGCAACAATAGACTAAACTTCTGAACCTGTAAGCCAGGCCCAATTAAATGTTTTCCTTTATAAGAGTTACTGTCTTCCAGGTGTTTCTTCACAGCAATGAAACCCAAACCAAGACACCAATAAATGCAGGGTATGCTGAGAAAGAGAGGGTGTCTTAAGATAATCCTTGCAGAAGGTAGCGAGATGGCTCCGTAGGTAAAGAGATGTTTGTATTCGAATGAGAACTTGGGGATGATAGCCTTAACGTGATACCCTAGAGTTAGAGGGTAGAGGGAAAAACAAGAATCTTAGGGATTGCTGGCCAGTCATCCTAGTAAAAACAATCAAAGCCTTTAGTAAGCTCCATGTTCAATGAGGCACTTTGTCTCTAAAAATAAGGTAGAAAGTGATGGAGGTAGACACTACATATGTGGGACACACATATTTATCCACACACCCAAGTACATGTGCGTATACATGTGTACAATACTTGCAAATAAACTAAATAACTTTTCATGTTTGTTATTGCATAATTAATATGTAAGGTTAATATTGCAAAAATAGGCTTTATGATCATGAAGGGAATATAGTCTTATCTAGAAGAATTGCATATAATTTAGCTTAGTTGAACAGTGTTCATTAATATAATAGAACCTATACCATTTTAAACATTGATCTAGGAAAATATTGTATGTTAAACACAGTATGATAGAGTATTTGAGAGTGTATGTATAAACATATATGAATGTACAGTTTTGAGAACTAACTTCTGTAGTAGTTAAATTTTCTGTTTCATTGTAGTCTTGGTAAATAATATTTGAAAATTTAAAAAACACTAGAGATGTGGGGCATTTCATTTTTTTTAATTTTTTTTTATTGTAAAGATTGAATTTATTTATACACACAAATAACATACAGACACATATACATATACCCCACACCAATACAAACAGTGCTTGATGTGTTTTAATAATAAATATTAGCTTTTTAATTATTGTTAATACTAGTACCATATTTGTGAAATTACTAAAAAATTTAAATTGAGGTATAGTACCAAAATATAAAAAGAAATTTCCTATTTTAACATTTTAATAGCAAATACTCTCATTTTGATATTTGATTTGTTTAAATATGGGGCAATGGCTTATAGCTAAGTACTGAAACTCCACACACACTGGGGCATTACATTTTTAAAAGAAAAATGCAGGAAAGTCTACTTTGAGTGGAGTTGATTTTAAAAATTCATTTGTGAACTTTATTTCTCAAAATATTTGTGAATAGTTACTTTTGAGTATTTAAATTCTTTTTTTTTTAAGATTTATTTTATTTATTTTTTGTATATGAGTACACTGTTGCCGTACAGATGGCCATTAGCCATCATGTGTGTGGCTGCTGGGAATTGAACTCAGGACCTCTGCGGGCCCCACTCGCTCCGGCCCTGTTCCCTCTGGTGTAATTCACTGTAGCTGTCTTCAGATGCACCAGAAGAGGGCGTCAGATCTCATTACGGGTAGTTGTAAGCCACCCTGTGGTTGCTGGGATCCTAACTTAGGACCTTCGGTAGAGCACTCAGTGCTCTTACCCGCTGAGCCATCTCATCAGCCCAGAATATTTAAATTCTTATGTAACCATTTTCAGTAATTTGAATTACAATGGCCCCTTCTTTCTTCA
>JADRCD010208524.1:0-18533 GCA_019843815.1 Montemys delectorum | reverse complement strand
CATTTCCTTCCTTCTTTCTTTCTTTCTTTCTTTCTTTCTTTCTTTCTTTCTTTCTTTCTTTCTTTCTTTCCTTCCTTCCTTCCTTCTTTCCTTCCTTCCTTCTTTCCTTTTTTTCTTTCTTTCTTTCTTTCTTTCTTTCTTTCTTTCTTTCTTTCTTTCTTTCTTTCATTCTTTCATTCTTTCTTTCTTTCTTTCTTTCTTTCTCCCTTTCTGTCCTTCCTGATGTCTTAGTTATTTCTCTATTGTTATGATAAAACTATGATGTCCTTAGTCTTTTTTTATGTGTGTCATAAGCATTTTTTAATTAGATGTTTTCTTTATTTACAATATCTCCTTTTCCAGTTTCCCCTCCAAAAAATAAATAAATAAATAAATAAATAAATAAAAACCCCAAAACTAAAACAATTCCCTGTTCCCTCCCCCTCCCCCCTGTTCACTATCCCATCTCCTCCTACTTACTGGCCCTGGCATTCCCCTACACTGGGGCATAGAATCTTCACAGGGCCAAGGTCCTCTCCTCCCATTGATGACCGACTTGACCATGCTCTGCTATACACATGCTTCTGGAGCCCTGAGTCCCTCCATGTGTACTCTTTGGTTGGAGTTTTAGTCCCTGGGAGCTCTGAGGGTACTAGTTAGTTCATATGGTTGTTTGTCCTAAGGGACTGCAAACCCTTCATCTCCTTGTGTCCTTTCTCTAGCTCCTTCATTGGGGACCTTCTACTCAGTCCAATGGATGGGTGTGAGCCTCTACTTCTGTATTAGTTGGGTACTGTCAGAGCCTCTCAGGAGACAGCTATATCAGGCTCCTGTCAGCCAGTACTTGCTGATGTCCTTGGTCTTATATTTAAATACTTGGTTCTCAGTTTTTGGAACTCTATGGAAAGGGTTAAGTTTTTGGAGGAGATGTGTTACTGTGAGCAAGGCTTTGAGGTTTCAAAAGACCATGACATTCTCAGTTTTTTTTTCTCCCTGTCTTCTACTTGTAGATAAAGATGTACACTCATAACTATTGCCCCAATACCATGTCTGCCTTCTTACCTACTGCCATGATCCCTAACATGATGGTGTAATATTCTCACCCTCAGCAAACATTAGCCCTTGTGGTGGATAGAATATGCTTGACATAGGGAGTAGCACTATGAGGAGGTGTGGTCTTGTTGGAGAAGTATGCCACTGTGGGGGTGAGCTTTGAGATCCATATTTGTAGCCACATGGGAGTCAGTCTTCTCCTGTCTACCTTTGGACCGAGATGTAGAACTTTTGACTCTTCCAGCCTCAAATCTGCCTAGATGCTCCTATGTTTCCCATCTTGATGATAGTGGAGTGAACCTCCGAACCTGTAAGCCAGCCCTGATTAAATGTTGTCCTTTATAATACTTGCCTTGGTCATGGTGTCTGCTCACAGCAATGGAAACCCTAACTAGAAAAAGTAATTCGAAACAAGAGTAGGGTACTATTGTGATAGGCCTGAGCATGCTTTTGTTTGGATGACTCTGGATTTGGAAAGTGGTGGACTGTTTTAAGTGGTGCTTCATGGGCTATTGTATCAGGCTATGGAAGACTTCATTGCTGAGGGTTATTTGAACTGTGGAAGACTGGTTCTACAGGTTTCAGAGGTGAAGAATTTTAGTATGTGGCTAAAAGACTGTTTTTGTGATATTTTAGTGAAGAATGTGTCTGCTCTTTGCTCTTGTCTGAAGAGTCTGCCTGAAGCTAAGATGAAGAGAGTCAATTTAATTGCATTGACAAAGGAGGTTTCAAAACAATCCAGTTTAGAGTCTATGCTGTGGTTTAATTTCATGAAGAATGTTTGGATGAAGTACAGCAACGTTAGAAAGGAAAAAAAAATAGAAAATGTGTGGTTTAAATAATAAAAGGGTATCAGGAAGTACAATAGAGCTGAATACTATGTTCAAGGAGATAAACAGACTAAGATAATTGTAACCTTGGGGCAAAAGTCCACCCAGCTAAGCTTATTTTTTATGCGTTTGCATTTGAATAAGGAATAGTTAAGCATTATTACCTGGTTATTGTTTTCATTTGGACTTCTAATCTGGAATGAACTACAATCCAGAAATGGAGAGCACACTTGTGAACTGATCTTGAGGCTAGAGGACACAGCCTTTTGATCTGGATCTTGAGGAGTAGTGGTCATGAAAAATGAGCTATACCTTCTCCTAGAAGCCTACATAAGGACATTGGAAGAAGGAAGTCCCTCTCTTCTCTGCCTGCTTGCATGTACTTCCCAGCATATCTGTTGGAACCTATTTCTTCAGGATTCTAGTTTCTACAGAAGGCCAGATGAAACACTTAACCTTGTAGAACTGAGCAACTACTAGATTCTTGTCTTTCCCATTCACAGCTGCCCATTGTTGGGTTAGTTGGATGGCAGACTGTAAGTCATTCCAATAATTTCCTTTAATATATAGAGACATTCCATAATTTCTGTGACTCCAGAGAACTCTGACTAATACAGCTCCCAATTCAATCTTTTATTTTATAAGTAGCCTTGGTCGTAGTATTCTGTCCTGAGAATACAAAGTGACTAAGACATCATTAAACATTTAACCCATAATATAGCTGAACTGCTATGTATTAAGTGATGAAAATTAATACAGACAATAAAGTTAAAATGACTAGGAGGGAAATGAATACAAATGCAGGCCCTTGAACTCACATTTCTGGAAATGTATAATTAAACTTATTGGGCTTGGGATGGTGAGGGTAAATAATCAAAATGATGCTGGCTTAGAGTTCCATCATGGAATTAAGAATCACTTTTTGCCTCCATTCAAGAGATGTGACAATGCTGGCAAGAGAGGAGTTCCATGGTTAAACAACAATACAAAGCGATAACAAAAGTCTAACCAGACGAGGTGATCTGAATTAAAAAATGGTCCCCTTAGACTCATATGTAACAAAGGACTTTTCGACCTGTGCCCCAGTTCCCAAAATAACTACTCTGAGACTTAATTATATATGAATAAATACCTAGGCCATAAGCTTGGCCTTGTTCCCAGACTAGCTCATAACTTAATTAACCTATTTATTCTGTTCTACGAGTGCCATGTGGCTGGTTACCTCTTTTCAGTTTCATGCATCTCCTCAGAGTTAGTCCTAGAGTCCTCTCTCCCTACTGGAACTTCCACCTCCTATTTCTTCCTGCCTCAGCTCATTGACCAATCGGTTTGTTAATGACTGATGGTACTTCCCCAGTACACAAGACATTCTCTCTATAGACTCGTATATGTTTGAGTACTTGGTCTCCAGTTTGGTTCTGTTTGGAAGGATTAGGAAGTATGACCTTGTTTGAGGAGGCATGCCACTAGAAGCAAGTTCTAAGATTTCTGCCATTCCTAGCTTCTCTTTCTCTCTGATTCATGGCTGTGTATAAAGATGTGAGTTCTCAGCTGTCCTTTACTTCTGCCATCATGGACTCTAATCCTCTGCAGCCATGAGCCAGTTAAACACTTTATAAAAAAAACTGCCTTCAATATGTTGTTCTATTATATCAATAGACAGCAACTAATATACTAGGGCACTGGAAAGGAAGAAGAGGCCTTAGGTAGTGAATATATATGATTAGAACCACTAAAATATACTGTTTTAAGAATGTTGTGTCTAAAATACAAAATTTTTGAAAATATATGGTTACATTATTTAAGAACAGTAAGGGTTTAAAAAATAACCACATTAAAAGTTATGAAATCTGATTTCAAATTTTCTTCATGCATTTTCTAACTTCAATCTGCCATCACCTTGCCTCCAAAACAAAACCAAATTATAGAATTCTGTTGTGCATCAGTTTAAAATTATCTCTACAGACATCTTTGTGCGTTTCAACTGCATGGCAGAATTGAAAACTTGACTCAGTTCTGTTATTTCCATCTTTACCCAATGTGTTCAATACTTGGAAGGAAAAAAAATCACTAGTCTACCAAAGTCAGCCCTCTTCCATTCAGGTTCCAAAACCTCTAGAACCTTCATGCCCTCTTTAAATATTTTTTTAAAACCCTCTCTAATAAATTTCACTTCATTTTAAAACCATTTTAAACATTCGACCTTCTACCTCCGGGGTAATAGGAAAAATTAATCCAAACCCAGGAGCCATGATTGAAACTTTTATTAAACTTACAGACTTTCTGCCTACAGATTTTCCTGTGCCCACGTGTTCTGCGTATGCTTCTCTCTGTTCACAATTGTCCTTTCTTTGGGACCTGAAAAGCAATCTTTGAGATCTTTCCCATCTGTTGTCCTCTTGAACCTATGTAACACGAACCAATGCTGGGTCTTCCCTTTAAAACCATGCTTACTGCACAGGAAGATTTGTCATAGGCACGTATCATAGATTGTGCAGTTCCCAAAGTGAGATTGTGAATGCTTTTACCAAAAAGAAACTGTGTTTGCGCAGCTAGATGTTTAACCTGACTGTATCAGTCCACAATGTTTGTATGTATTGAAATATTGTTTGAAATCAAGTTAGTAAGCACAATGTGTATGTTTTTATATCAATCAAAATTAATTCAAGTTTTAAAAGTGTCTTTACTAGTTAATTTTGAAATGATAGCCAGTGAGCTTTTTTTTCTTAAATCAAATTCTTCCCTAGAACTCTCTGAAATATGTTGCTTCTGAAGCTGCTTCAGATAAAGAAATAAGCATTCTATTATTTTAATACAAATACACAATCGATATTTTACATCATTTCTTTGTATTTTACATTCTTGGAAACTCAGCTCACGTGTCTGCCTGCCTCCATTTGTATTCTTCTTTGGCATTGTGTTCTCTCCTTGTTCTCTGTAAGTGATTTTGTCTCTGGCCCCTCCTTACCACTCCCTTAGGCTCTCTCCTCCTGGCTTTATATATCCACCCTGCATGATAACCCCTGATCTCATGTCTTCTGTTGACAATTTTATTGTGTTCAACTCTGTCCCACCATCCCATATCTTTCTCCAAACACTTAGATAATTTACGGGATGCTGAGTAGATATCCACACTTGGTACTCCATCTCCACTAAGTCTTAAACATGCTGAGTCCACCCTTCTCCATTGGAATGCACGCTTTGTGATTGATATCACTTGGCAGACAGTTATTAAAGATGAAAACCAAGTCCTATTCTTAAACTTTCTTTCCTTCTACTTCCCTGATCCATCAATTATCCCCTGTCTGTACTCTATAATGAACATTTCTTATTAGTTTATTTTTAACCACAAATCTCACAGCAATCAGTCATGGAGTAACCATCATATTATAAGAATGTATAAAATTCTTTCAATTATTTTACTTTTTTGTGTTTTGAACATAAAGTATTTCATAAGTCCCGTTGAAGTTCTTCATAAGGGTTGGAGCCCAGAATATCTCATGGCAGATGCTGTGGATCTTTAGCTTGTGAGGTGTAATAGGTGATCACTGGAAGTGTGCCCTTTAGAGGGTTATTGTACTCCAATATCTTCCTGTCCCTCTAAGCATTTTATACCTCATCTTCCCAGTATTATGTGCTACCCCATCTAGAAACTCAAAGCCTTGGGTCTGCATATTCTTGAACTCTAAACTGCAGGAACCTGAGCTGAAAAATTATTTTTGTTCATACGTTTAATTCCTTGGTTATTTTGTTTTAGATGTTGAAGTTGACTAATAATACAGCATTATTCTTAGGACAAGTCTAAACTCAATGGGCCTTAACAGTTTGCAGAGTTGGTATTCTCTCTCTCTCTCTCCTGACCTTTCTAACCTTGTCATACCCTCATGGGGAAGTGTTGCCATACCCATTCAGAACTGCTTTGATATTCTCAGCTAGATGACACAGACGATGATGGCTAGTGATTTGTCACATGTCGTCACCTGAGTAAAAGTGGGAAAAGGTTATAATTCTCAAATTATTAACACCCAGAGTTCAGAGATGTCAGACTGGGTATAAAACAGAGGAAACTGAGAACCTATTCTTTGTGTATTTCCTTTCCATTTTGTTCCATACACTGTATTCATGCTGTGAATATGATAGGCATAAATTACCTTCAATTCCTGAGCCTTAAATTTCTCTTTGGTGTCGAATTATTTTCTCTATCAATAATGGTCTGTTATATAACAGTACTGTTTTAAAATTAACAAGGTATTTATTTTCAAAGTGTGATGAATTCTAATGATATATGTGTAGGTTTCAACATGTGCATATTAACGAAATAGAAAAATATATCACATTTCCGGATTGTGAGCACATAAATATACAGAAATATGAGGGAACTAATTTTCTGTGAAATATAGCATGGAATTCATATTAGTTAAAATGTGTTGAAAGCACACAGATTATTGAAATTGAAGTTATTTCAAGCTTGAATCAAATGAATTGAATGATTCTTAATTACACTGCCTGCAAATGTATAGTAATAAAATGGCTAAATATTGATAGAAACTCACATGCGAAAAAAACACAAATGAGAAAAATTATTATCAGTGATGATATTTACTTCTTTACTGGAGAAAATTATTTTCCAAGAAGGAATATTACAGTAAATGTTTCAAAGAGTCACGTAACTGTTTTAAGTATAATATTTTACAAGTTTTCTTCCAAAATCAAACAGTGTCATTCTTAAATATTCATTACTTTCTGCTTTAGAAAAATAACAGTTAACATCACTCTTGAATATATATGGTATGATACTGTTAGGAAATTGTTATTTTTCTTTGTTTAATAACATGTCCATTCCTGTTGTTGTAAGATAGGAACTGAAACTGATATAATAGTGTATAGTTTGCTTAAAACTTGTTTTAATATTGAATATAATAAAGTCCCACTATCTTCAAAAATGTCTTTTCTAGAAGCTTAGGTTATAAGAACAAATGCACGCCCCTAAAATATTAGACAGCTTTGTCTTAATTTCAGATATTAGTTTTCCAATAGTGAGTGTTCATAGATATTTACCTGGATACTCAGTTGATACATCGCCAAACAAAAATCAACCATGAAAAACGAACACCTGCAGATGCATTCCCTGGGGTGCAGAGATGCATGATCAATGATCAATACATGATCTAAAATAAAACAAAGGTATTCTCATTGCATATGATACTCAGAAGGTCTTCTGTCTCAGGTATTGTTTGTTAACTTGTACTTTTGTCATAGATTTTTATATAAAACTGCTTGTCTGTAGCTGTAATAAAACACTCTCATCCAAAGCAACTTGGAGAGGAAAGGGTTTATTTGGCTTCTTAGGTTGTCATCCATCATTGTGGGAAATCAAGGCAGGAATTCAAGGCAGGAACTCAGAGCCACAAACTAAAATAGACCATGGAGGAATGCTGCTCACTGGCTTGCTTCACATAACTTACTCAGCTTGCTTGTTTATACTGAAGACCACCTGCCCAAGAGTTAAACCATTCACAGTTGTCCAGCATCTTCCACATCAATCATCAATAAAGAAAATGCCCAATAAACAAGCCCACTGGCCAATCTAATGGATGCATCGCTGAAGTAAGGTTCTCTCTTCCCAGGTGATCCTACTTTGTGTCAAGTTGGAAAAAAACTAAGCAGCTCACCATTGGATAAAATAATTTACTCTTTTTTATGAATTTCTTTATTTTTTTAATTTGAAGTTTATAAAACTTCAAAACTCTGAATGTGGAATAGCACTGGTGTACCTTTGTCATTAAATTTTCAATAGCACTACTTTATGCGCACCATTATAAACTCTTAGATGACTGGGGTTTCCTGATTGTTTACACTCTGTTGCTCACTATTACTTACACATATCTTAAAAATAATTTATTTCCATTTGAGACAAGATTACTAGCGCTAAGTTCTGGAGCTTCCTTAAAAATTGGCTCTAGATTTAATTTAATTAAGAAATAGTAAATTATATATCATAAAGTAATATTTATTAAATTAATGTATATTTACTTTTATTGTTATGAACTAATATGTTTTCATAAGCTATTTGTTAGAAGCCTCACTATAAATGTTTCTTCCCATATATTTTTCATGTTTCATATATTTAGAATTTCAAATTACAATGAAAGAGTAAGAGAGATACTTGATGTTGAAAACTATTTAAAAGGAAGTATCTGTATGCTTCTCATGGAAACATTTGTTTTGTACCAATTCTAGTGTTAGCATAGTATCAAATGAAAGGTAACAGGAAGGTCAAAGATACTCCATCTAGTGGTTGTACAGAATTGGTACATCTTAATTTCATAGAGTGTCAATCAATGCAGTGAGTGACAGTTTACTTGTTTGCAGAAGTTAGGCACATATAATAAATGGGTAAAGTAGGTAGATAACAGAAAAATTAGTTATTGGTGTCTATCACACAGTTTTTACAGTTATGAAACTATAGTGCAAATGTTGTGGATAGCCCTCATCTTGTATTTTGATGCTAATTCCTCTTTCCTGGAAAGCACTGAAGAAGAGGAGTGAATCACTACACAGGTGCCTTGTGAACCTTCTCCCCTTCTTAACTTTTCAAATAAAGGCTAAGGCAGCAGGAGGGAAGGTGGAGCTGAAAAGTTTGAGGGGGAAGGGGAGAGAAGAGATGGGAGGAGATTGGAGAGGAGGAATCGATGGAAGTGGAAGGAAGATGGAGCTGAAATAAGTGGCTTGGAGAAATCGCAAGTCATATGAGATCTAATAGATGGGAATAGAGTAGTGTAGTGGTTGATCTGGGCAAGTAGCTTGTATACCAATTAATTGAGTTGTGAATTCATTGTTTAGGTAAATTGGGTTAAAAATTTACCGCAACATGTAAGATCCCAATAGAAGCATACATGCCCAGGTTTTAGGAGAAAGTATTTTAAACTTAAATGATATCATATATAATATTTATATTAAATGCCCTCAGGAATAGTAATAGCTCAGATGACCATCAGCTGATTGATATCCCTTAGAGCACAGGCCTGGTATTATGAAACCTTCCTACTTTTCAGAGGAAATCGCCAGGTTCTCTGAATTTATATATTATCTTAGTCTATTTTGCCTATCACAAAATATTTGAATCTTGGTAAGCTTGTACAGAACAAGATTCTATGTGAGGGAGAAAAAAATCACATAGTGGACAGGAAATAGGCGAGATTTCATAGCTTGAGTGATTTCTTTTTATATCAGTCTGCTCTCACAAGAGCCAACTTATATTCCACAAGAACTACTTTATCCCTACCAATGATGATGTCTATAATGACCTCATTTTCTCATCTGAGACCTCAGCTCTTAAAAGATCTGTCACCACCCCCCCCCCCCAAAATAGTAACTCATTCCTGATACTAGCCATCTTACTTGATAGCATATTATTTCTAGACTGGCCTGCCTCCCTAATTATAAGGCAATGCCATTTAAATTGGTAAAATTTTCTTTCTACTAATTTTAGGAAGCTTCTCTATTAGTAGATTGACAGCATTTTTCTGCCTTTAGCCTTTTGTCACTGACCAATGACAGGACAACATGCCATTGTTCTGTGCTACCATTATGAATTAAAGGGAGGTCACACAATGTCTGGAGACCTTGATGCCCTACAGATGATGGAAGAGGATGTCCCCAAGTTCCTTGCCACAGAAACCCACTTACACGGCACCATCCTTGACTCTGAGATGGAGCACTTTGTCTACAAAATAAAAATAATGTTATCTAGTTCGCAAATCGGAAGAGAGCATTGTAGAAGGTATTGATCAAGGTGAAGCCATTCCTGCTGTTGAGAACCTTTTGATCTCCACGAACACTGGTCAGAGAGCAGTGCTATGGTACTGCTGCCATGGGAGCCACTCCAATTGTTGGCGGCTTCATGCCTGGGATCTTCAATAACCAAATTCAAGCAGCCTTCAGAAAGTCACAACTTCTAGTGGTGACTGATCCTAACATGACTCTGTCACACAGGCCGATTATGTCAACCTGCCCACCATTTCTCTCTTTAATAGGCTTTTCTTTGTGCCATGTATGGGCATTGCCATTCCAGGCAACAAGGGGGCTCATTCAGTTGATCTAAGGTGGTGGTTATTGGCCCGTGTAGTTCTCCAATCTATATCATGATCTCCTGTGGGTACCCATGGCATGTTATGCTGCATCTCTACTACTACAGATATGTGGGAGGGACTGGGAAGGAAAGCAAGATGCTGCTGAGAAGGTTATGTCTAAGGAGGAATATCAAGGTAACTGGACTGCATGAGTTCCTCTGTTCATCGATGCTCAGCCAAAGGCAGCAAACTTATCTGTGTGTACCCTTCTTACCTATCTAACAGTTTGCACTGAACAGAGGAGTGGCCAGCCAGCCACAAGGTCTAAACAGCAGCTTCCACTGCACAGACCATTCAGTGGGTTGGAACTACCTGTGTATGTGGTCCTGAGCAGCATTGAAAACTCTCGAGTAAAGAAAAATAAGATGGAAGGAAGAAGCTGGGTGGGGGGGAAGCCTTTAGAATTACTTAGTTTTCCCTTTGCCCTACCCTTCCATCCTTGACATCATTAATCCTCCTACTCTGATTTTCCTTTTTATCCCTTTATAATAACACTATATTCTAATACCATCTCTCCACTGGTCCCTTGTGGTCTACCTAACTTCTATAGATATTCTAAATAAAGCACATATATAAAGCTTAAAAGAAAACATCCACACATAAGAGGAAACAACATTTGTCTTTTGGAATCTGGGTTACCTCACTTAGGATGATTTTTTTTCTGGGTCCATTTACCTGCAAATTTCATTTTTCTTAAGAGCTGAATAACGTTTCATCGTGTAAATGTACCAAATTTGCATTATCTATTCATCAGGTGGTGGGCATTTAGGCTATTTCCATTTTCTAGCTATTATGAATAGAGCAGTAATGGACTTGGATTATCAAGTGTCTCTGTAGTAATATATCTTTCAGTATATATCCAAGAGTAGTATAGCTGGATCTTGCAGTAGAGACGTTTTCAGCCTTATGAAGATCTTTCAAAGTGATTTCATACTGTTCTATACTCTCACCAGCAATGAACAAGCACTGTCACTTTGGCATTTATTTTATTAGTCTTGGTTATTCTGACTGGGATAAGATGAAATCTCAAGGTAGTTTTAATTTTCATTTCCCTGATGAGTAAGGGGGTTGAGCATGTCTTGACATATTTCTTAGCATTTTTGTTCCTATTTTAAGAACTCATTGTTTAGCTCTATATTCTACTTTTAATTGGGTTTTTGGTTTCTTGAGATTCAGTTTTTAAGTTCTTTATACTTTCTAGATATTAACCCTCTGTCAGATGTGTAGTCAGTAAAAAGTTTTCTCCATTCTGGAGGCTGACTCTTCTTGAATGATGGTGTCATCTGCTGTTCATAAACTTTACATTTGCATTTTTATAAGAATCCATTTATTAATTTTTCATTATATACATAATATATAGCATAACCTATAATATAAACATTATATATTACATATATATAATTATATATGCAATTATTAGAGACCTGTTCAAAAAGTCCTTGTATGTGTCTATGAATGCAATCCTATTCAATAGTTACTCTTTCATCTTATTCAGGCATCTGGTCTTACTTTGAAGTTCCTGGTCCATTTGGAGTTGAATTTTGTGAAGTAATATATGTATATCTAAATCATTCTTTGACATGTAGCTATCCATATAAATCACTGCCCCCCAAACTGCAAGCTAATGTTATTGATTACCATCCCCAACCTAATGGTAAGACCTTACTGTTGTTTCATCAAACATACAGAAATTGAGTTGCTGTTCAACAATAAGCTCAACCACTACTGAGTAGCATTTAATGTTCAAAGGTAACATATATGCTATCAGAGGAAATAATATAGAAACTATAATACTGACCTACCCACTAGTACAATTGTGACACAAATATTATATGAATTACCAACCACTCTTTATTGGATATAAGAACTGCTATGTAAGATGAAACCCACACCTGATATTGTTAAAGAGACAGAGAATCTGAGACTAGATATGTCATGAGTCTGGGATATATATATATATATATATATATATATATATATATATATATATAACTTATAGAACAATACCCCAGTCAATGCACAGCAGAGAAGTTTCTTCTTGCAGTAAAGGATAATTTAAACAGAAACCCACAAATGGACGGAGGATATTGGAGTACTCACTACTAAATGAAATTCTCCTATTATACCACTACCCTAAAGGCTTAGGGATTTATGTGGAAGAGGAAGCAGATTCATTGTAAGCACCAGAGGTGGTGCAAGACTCCAAGAAATAGCATTTAGTAAAGACAACAGGACCAGTGTGCAAAAGCACTCACAGATACTGTGGCTGCATGCAGAAAACTTATGACAGCTCAGGTCAGACAAATTCCCAACATGGAGAAGAGGAAGTGATAACAAAGTGTCATCCCTAAACAAGAAGTTATTTTAATTCATAGTTGTTGGGAGAGGGAAAAATGAGTTTTTTTCCAATGGAGTGAGACTGTGTATATCAACCACACTCCAGGGTAGACCTTATTCTCAGGAATAGTTGGCTAACACAAAATAATACTCCCTGCTTTTTGTGTGCTTGTTTTCTTTTTGAGTTTTAAGAAAGAGAAAGAAATGAAGTTGGGTGGATCAGGAACAAGGACAAGAAGTGGTAAGAATTAGGGGGAGGAAAAAGAATAGGATCAAAACATACTATATATCAATTTAAAATGTAAATAAAAATAAGATCAATAAATTTCAGCCATTTCAGATTACCCATGGGGGAAAAACTTACTTTAAAGGGCTCACCAGCTCACACTCAAACAAGAAGAAATATGAAGGCTAACAAATTTAATACATTGTTTACTTGATATTATCTGATATAATTCCAATTAAAACTCATTGTGATGTCACATTAGGCGAATTACTTATCTCTATGAGATACAGGTTTTTAAAAGTATAAAACCTGAGAGACTCTGCTAGTGCTGGACTAATACAGAGGCGGAGGTTCACAGGCATCCATTGGACTGAGCACAGGTCCCCAGTGAAGGATCTAGAGAAGTGACCAAAGGAGCTGAAGGGGTTTGCAGCCCCTTAGGAGGAACAACAGTATGAACTAACCAGTACCCCCAGAGCTCACAGGGACTAAACCACCAACCAAAGAGTACACATGGTGGGAATAATGCCTCCAGCTGCATATGTAGCAGAGGATGGCCAATCGGTCATCAATTGGAGGAGAGGCCCTTGGTCCTATGAAGTCTCTATGTCCCAGTGTAGGGGAATGCCAGGGCCAGCAGTGGGGAGAGGGTGGGTTGGAGAGCAGGGGGAGGGGGAAGGGAATTTTTTTTTTCCTGGAGGGGAAACCAGGAAAGGGGATGTTTTAGTTAGGGTTCTCTAGAGTCACAGAATTTAGTCTCTATGTAGTAAAGGGATTTATTGATGATTTACAGTTTGTAGTCCAACTCTCAACAATCAACTCCTAACAACAGTCGCAGCAGCAGCTATGAATGAAAGTCCAAGGATCCAGCAATTGCTCAGTCTCACAAGGCAAGCAGGCGAAGCAGAGAGAGCCTTCCTTCTTTCAATGTCCTTATATAGGTCTCCAGCAAAAAGTGTGGCCCAGGTTAAAGGTGTGTGCCACCACACCTTTAACCCCAGATGACCTTGAACTCATAGAGCTTTCTATGTTAATCCTGTGGGATTCATAGCCACTATTCCTCAAGGTCTCCATGCCAAGATTCAGGTCAGAAACTTGTATCTCTCAGTCTCCAGATTAGGGCCACAGGTGAGCCTTCTAATTCTGGATTGTAATTCATTTCAGACATAGTCAAGTTGACAACCAGGAATAGCTACTACAATCCACCCCTTGTCAACTTGACACAAATAATATCCCAAGTCCACATGAAACAATAACAAAATTATGAGTACGCCTAACATGATATAACTATTCCTCGTACAATCGCAAACGCATTTATAAATTTACAATGTCCCTTGGGAACATTCTTTAGTGTCTCAACTTAAATATCAATTGATGTTAAAGAAATTGGAAGAAAAGTGTATTCTTAACAAAATAAGACAGAAGCATTCATATTACTTATAATCCTCGTTTCTGCAACTGATTACGTGGCCTTAGCTGGTATTTATAACTACCTTCTTCTACTACCCATTCTGTATTTCCTTCCCCCTCAGCAAGCACCTCAGCAGGTCTTGGCTCTTTTCCTGGAGGATTGACCCATACCTTCATTCTTGATGGGTCTGCATCCTTTGTCATCCTGCTTGGATTAGGCTGTTGTAATTTCCCATTGACCTTAATCACAGGACATGGAAATACTAAGAGACGCCCTAAGGGATCTCCTGCACTCCAGACATAATCTTGCTTACCTCCATTGTGAAGAGGCAATCCGATTTCTCCATGGTAATCTGGATCTATCACTCCTCCTAATACTGTTATTCCCTTCTTAGCCTGTTGGTTTAAGGGCATTAAAAGCCCAAAATGACCAGGGGGAAGTCTGAGCTTCCAGTTCAATGGAATGTTTGTTGTGGCTCCTGGTAGGAGAACTCCACCCTCTGGAACCAAAACTTCTAGGCCAGCAGAACCTAGAGTTGTGGGGACAGGAAGCAAAAATTTTCCTAGAGGGTCACTAGGAGTGATAGTGAGTGGAACTACTCCCTTTTCCACCCCTTGATTGTAGTGGCTATTTTTGGTTGTCAACTTGACTACGTCTGAAATGAATTACAATCCAGAATTAGAAGGCTCACTTGTGGCCCTAATCTGGAGGCTGAGAGATACAAGTTTCTGACCTGAATCTTGGCATGGAGACCTTGAGGAATAGTGGCTATGAATCCCACAGGATTAACATAGAAAGCTCTATGAGTTCAAGGTCATCCGGGGTTAAAGGTGTGGTGGCACACACTTTTAACCTGGGCCACACTTTTTGCTGGAGACCTATATAAGGACATTGAAAGAAGGAAGGCTCTCTCTGCTTCGCCTGCTTGCCTTGTGAGACTGAGCAATTGCTGGATCCTTGGACTTCCATTCACAGCTGCTGCTGCGACTGTTGTTAGGAGTTGATTGTTGAGAGTTGGACTACAAACTGTAAGTCATCAATAAATCCCTTTACTACATAGAGACTAAATTCTGTGACTCTAGAGAACCCTAACTAAAACAGGGGATAACATTTGAAATGTAAATAAAGAAAATATCTAAAAAAAAAAAAAAGTAAGTTCTCTAGCCTTTCGATGTTATTTCTTTCAGTAGACAGAAACATTGTGGGCATCTTCCAGTTGTGAGACTAAAATATACAGTTCAATACATCATTCCTATATCAGCTCTTATTTGAAGAATATTTTAATTCAATAGCAGACATTATTCAAAATGTTAATGTTACACAAGCAATCTTACCCACCACTCTACTGTAAATCGTGTTACTGAGCAATGCCATGACATGACATGATGATTTCTGTAGGGATTACATGCTGAAAGGTTTGGCTACAACTTCCTAGAGTTTACTTCCATTTCTGAGACTTATATGGAATTTAAGTTTGATATATATATATCATATATATGTATATATATGCATATATATTTGATATATATGTATACATATACACACATACATGTATATATATATAATATATACACACATATATATGCATATGTATACATATATATATATACTTTTTTATTTTTCATATAACTTTTTCCTAGGTAGCACTCTACTGTCAGATTTGTAATGTTGGGAAAAATAAAACACTGTTTTGTCTTGTTTTATTTTGTTTGTCCCCCCTTCCTAAATTTAATTAAAAATAATTTTGAATTATTCACTCTACATCCAGCTCACTGTCACACCTCCCACAATCTTTCCCCACATCACTTTCCCTTCTCCTCTGAGTGGGTGAAGGCTCCCCTGGGTATCCCCCTTATACTTGCATTTCAAGTCTCATGAGAGGCTAGGTGCTTCTTCTCTCACTGAGGACAAACAAGACAGTCCAGCTAGAGGAACATATCCCATGTACAGGCAATAGCTTTTGTGATAGCCTAGGAAGGTCAAACTGCACATCTGCTACATATGAGCAGGGAAGTCTAGGACCAGCCCATTTATAATCTTTGGTTGGTGGCTCAGATTCTGAGAGCCCCAGGGTACAGGTTAGTTGTCCCTCTTCTCTTTTGTCAGAGTCCCTAATATTAGAGAAACATGGTGAGAATTCAGAGCTGTTTGAACTCATCAGAAAAGGGATATAGAGAAAAGTGATGAGAACTGGCAAAAGCTGTGTGTCCCAGTTCCTTCTCGCAGGTCTCCTCTGCTCATTTTTTTTTTTTTTTTTAACAATCAATTTTTTTTAAAAAAGCCAAAATTCTTGTGGTTGCCCACTGAGCCCTTCAGGTACCTCAGCTGTGACCTCCTCTGTCTCTTTCTATCTTAAATAGCATAATTACAGATATCCACTTGGCCTTCTACATGTCTTTGCTAAAATGTGGCTTCCTTAGTGATGCCTCTACTCATTTGAATAAAACATGTGCACTTATATTTAATTACAAGTTTTCATTCTGCTAAAATTAAGTACTCAAAGGATAGTGTCTTCTTTTATTTACAGATGTGATCTATCATCTAAAGGAGAGTAAGGGAGAGAGTAGGGAGAAAGAAGAGGAGGAAGGGAGATCAAACACTTTTCCTATTTTGTGGGGCTGTGTGTCTTACTGCCACAGCCTGGAGTTCTCTCTCTGCAGCTGAGGCCTGTGGCAGGGCATGTTAGTCAAAAAGGAGGTAATGTATAAATGAGATATTTTATTATAGGAAAGAGAAAATAGGCCAGTCAAGTACAGAGAAAGAAAGGAGAGGAAGGAGAGGAGGAGGAAGAGGAGAGAGAGAGAGAGAGAGAGAGAGAGAGAGAGAGAGAGAAAGAAGGCAAGAGAGCAAGAAGGCAAGAGAAGAGAACAAAGAGAAGGAAAGGGAAGAGGACAAGAGAGGAGACAAAGAGCAAGAGAAGAGAAAAAGAGCAAGAAAGGAGACAAAGAGCAAGAAAGAGCAAGAGAGCAAGAGAAGAGACAGAGTAAGAGAAGAGAGAAAGAGCAGAGACAAAGAGAAAGAGAGGAGACAAAGAGAAAGAGAGGAGACAAAGAGAAAGAGAGGAGACAAAGAGAAAGAGAAGAGACAAAGTGAAAGAGAGGAGACAAAGAGAAAGAGAGGAGACAAAGAGAAAGAGAGAGGGGAGGGGGCGAATCGCCCCTTATATTGTATGGGGTGTGGCTATCTGTCTTTGGGGCATGGCATGCCTGGCAGTGGTCAGATGACTGGGGGTAGGGTCCAGCTAGAATGCTGGGAGCTTGGGGCATTGTCTGCCTGATAGAGCACACATCTCCTGCTGGGGCAGCTGTGAGAAGTTGTGACTGAAATAGGAGCCAAAGACTCAGGAGTTATAGCTGAACTCCTTCTGCCCCTTGTAGGCAGAAACTACCCACTAAGGCTTCAAGGTGCAAGGCCAATTACTCGACTGAGCCTAAGTTGCCTGAACAGACCATAGCCCCACAAAAAGTGTTTTAAGAGGAAAGACATTTTTATAATTGATCCCAAAACACATGATAAAAGTGTAAAGAGGCTTGTGTACTTGGTCCAAAAGGAAATTACTCTGTAATTATTTTATATAAACACATAGTATAAAAATATAAAGAAAAAATTGGCCTGAGTTATTACAAAAACCGAAAAGAAGTCAGTAAACTTGATACTTTCATCATGATTTCATTTACGAGCTATATGGTGTCTGGTTAGCTGTGAGCCTCAATTGAATACCCTATACATGGGAAAAACAATGTAGTAAAATCTGTTTTGGTTGAGTTTATATCTTTAGCCATGTTTTCTTTCCTATTGTATTTATTTTCACAGTTACCCCCACTACATATCTACATACAGCTCCTTTATTTTCCCCTTTGCTTAACCAGCTGCTTAGAGTATAAATCTATAAGGAATAAAATCTACTTTCCTTTTTCAATATAATTATCAAGTCAGGCATAGTAAGTTGCTTAGTAAATATGCTGTATGATTAGTAAGCATATGGAAGCCATGGATTTTTTCTGACCCAGTGATGGTAAACCTTCATATGCAATAACTTAAAGTGAAGAGACACTATTGGTGCCATGTCTAAACCATTAATTTTAAACATCAAGTATATTCTTCAAGCCTCTTTAGTTTGCCACAATGGAGATGACCACCTTCTAGATTTACTCCTTCTGCTTCAAATTTAGTGAAATAATCCGGTTCTAATGATTTTCATAACAGGTCTCTAAGCTGGCTGGTGTCTTGGTCAAGCAGGGTGTCAAGAAAGGTGATACAGTGGTCATCTATATGCCCATGATCCCACAGGCAATATACACCATGCTGGCATGTGCAAGGATAGGAGCAATCCACAGTCTCATATTTGGAGGATTTGCATCCAAAGAATTAAGTACACGCATTGATCATGCGAAGGTAAGTGCTTTCTTCAGGATCAAGTCATTCAGCTGCCTATAGCATACCACTTAACTGTGGAGGACTTATTTAAGCATTATTTTACTATTTGGTCTTACTTTAAAATGGAATACTCAGAATTTTTCTTCTCTCTCTCTCTCTCTCTCTCTCTCCCTTCTTGCCTCTATATG